>CAJFCO010017455.1:0-31627 GCA_904066015.1 Synergus gifuensis | reverse complement strand
AAAATTTTATTCTGTCGACTTCAAGGTCTGCAAATCGATCCCCTACCAGAAAATATACTATTTTAAGGGTTACTGTAGTATTTCAATCGATTCGAAAAGTACCGTCCAACTTCAAATGCAGGTATTTTTTTTGCAAAATTTACAAAATGAAAATTGTAATTTTGGTTCAAATTTAGAGGTCCGCCATTTTGTACATTTTGCAAAAAAAAAAAAATTTTCGTTTAGATGTGTCTTTTTAACATAGTCTAAAGATCACAAGTTCTGTGAAAAGTTGTATGTACATTGTACACGTTGTGTAGTTGTAGTTGTATGTACGTACTTGATGCACAATGCACTATTTTTTTTTCAAATTTTTTTTCTGTAAAAAATATAATGCTTCATGTTTTTAGAGTGCGATGAATAAATAAGTGCACGTTGGAAGTTTGAAAAGTATTACTTTTATGAGTAAATATAAGAATACTTTTCCGATAGAGGCTCAGAGAACCCAGAGTACCAATAGTTTAATATAGTGAATTAAACATTTTTAGTGCATATCTATATTTTTAAAAAATTAATTATTAATTATTGCAATTTTATTATTTTTTAATTTACAACGATGTTTGAAATTCACTTATGAATGAAGTACATTAAAAACATTTAAATTCAATTTTAATGCTTAAAAATACTAAATTTTCTGTTTTATAAATGAAAGTCAAAAAGTTTACAGAAATGTATTGCGCTCTAACAAAAAATATAACGTGCAATTATAAACTGTTTGGACATTTTAGGTTTTAGACAGCTTTGCCTGTTTCTTCTTTTCGGAAATATATTAGTTTATTAATTATCGAATCTGTTAATTAATTAATTAATTAATTAATTTATTTATTTATTTAGCCTCATTTTCTCAGTTTGACAGTTGAGAGGCATGCGTACTATGTATAATTGTAGTGTGACGACGTGAATTAAGAATAGAAAATTGTGGGGCGGATCTTCCACTCCCAAAGCCATAGCTGAGCGCACTGCGCCCACGATTGACTTGCCCTTGCATGTATTATACATATTGCTGAAATGTGTCATTTATCGATTAACAACTCCAAAGTAAAAAAAAATTGTTTCAACAAATTTTTTTTAAAACAAATTAAGGGCATGCTCTGCCCGTGGTTTGTGAAATGTTTTTTCGAAGTCACCACGGCCAAACGAAATGACATATCGCTTTCAAACTTCGAGATATGGGAAATGAGACACTAAATTGCGTTCTAAAATTTAATTTGAGTAGTAATTTTGAAAAAAAAGCTAAGTCGGTAAGGTAGGGATCGGATTTTTTTTCAAAATTACTACTCAAATTAAATTTTAGAACACAATTTAGTGTCTCATTTCCCATATTCCAAAGTTTGAAAGCGATATATAATTTCGTTTAGCCATGGTGACTTCGAAAAACAAATTTTCACAAACCACGGGCAGAGCATGCCCTTAAGGCAAATTTTTGGGTAAAAATCGGATTTTTTTTCATCAAATGACCGACATTTTGTGAAATATTAATTTTTATCGAATTTTTTTTTGGTGCACCAACTAACTGAGGATTTAAACTTTAAAAACGTTTTTTATTTTTTTTTTTTATTTGAGGCGAAATGTGTGAGGAGCTAATTTTCGGGCTATTACACGGGATTCCCCCTTTAATTACAATCAGTTTTGTTAATATGATTGATTGTACTTACGTAAGCATCAGTTGCTGCGTATAATTTCTGCGCATCGTTCAGTGGTTGAATGTGCCATTTACTTCTTCTAACTTGGGAGTCTTTGCTAATTTTCTTCTTCAACTAAATGGAGAATAAGACAAAATGACTATTAATAATTTCCACTGAAAACCTTTTATAATTTTTGAATTTTATGAAATCTCTTAATCCATGAACTTTAAAATTCCTTTTAATTCTATGAAATCTCATAAAATCCTGGATAACGCCGGATACATTTCTATTAGTCTATAAATAAAAATTTTGGGGTTTTTGGAACATTTTCTTAAAATATTTTTATTCCAATAAATGTAAAAAAATCGTCAGACTAGATGTATGAAACTTCAATCCAATTCATATGGTATAGATAATTATTAAAAGAATGAAAACTTGAATTTTACTGCGATTTGAAGTAAACTCACGGTTTTTCTCAGTTTTCCGGTCAAATCACCACCCTGATTATTTATTTAATTGTGTTATGCAGTGCCGTATAACAACTTTTTTGGGGCGGCACTGCAGCCGAGGAATTTTTTTTAAACTTGTGTTGTTAACATTATTTTAACAAATTAATAAAGTTATAATTTAAGTATCTTTACAATTTTGTAGTTTTTTTACGTGTTCACATAACCCTTTTTTTTACTTAGTGCTTTGCATCTTAGGGACCGTACTTAAATTACGTAACGCATTTTAAGCCTACTTTAAGACCCCCCTCCTCCCTGTAACAATCGGTAACAAAATATTTTTAGCCCCCCTCACCCTTATTGTACGTAATTTTTGGTTTCGAGAAATAATGTAATATGGGGCCTGAAATTAATGGAAATTTTTAGTATTTGTATTTTAGTATCTACATACTTTGCTGGTAAAGACTTCTACGTATATAAAAATTCATAAATCAAGTCTACGTTAATTTCTGGGTTATTTGTTTAATTTCCGAATTTCCAAAAATTACGTAAATGACTGAAATACCCCCCCCCCACAATAAGTCGTAACGGAATCTCTTGACCCCAACCCCTTGAGCTGTTACGTAATTTAAGCACGGTCCCTTAGGGAAATAGGCATTGACAAAGGGCGGCCTTTCCATTGGGTAGCCTAGGGCGGCGTCAAAGGTAAATTCGGCCCTAGTGTTATAAGAAAACAAAAATTGAATTCATTCGTAAAAATTCCCTGACATTTCTAAGTTTTTTAGGATGGGTAGTCATCTAGTCCATTTAATACAAACGGAAGTAAATTTAATAGTTATAGTGAAAAAAAATCTGCCCGCTTCGCGGGCACATTCTCATCGCACGCGGCTCGCTTCGCTCGCAAAAATGAGCGCGCCTACGGCGCGCGGGGGGTCGAATATAGTTCAATCGTCGCGCTTCGCGCTCCGATATATATACACGTCGCGCTTCGCGCGCTTGTGCCCTTAGTGAAGCTTGCGCTTTACAGAACGCTTAAAGATATATGTTTTTTTTTAAATTTAATTAAATTACATAATTTATATTTTTATATTTTAATTTATTTTTATATATTTGTAATTTATATTTTTAAAAATTTAATTAAACTAAATTAAATTACAGCTTTGAATGCAAAATTTAACTAATTTACTTAAGGTCCTATCGACCTTAAGGAGCACATTCTCATCAGGGCACTCGCGCTTCGCCCTCGATATTTGATTTAAAGCTCGCGCTCCGCGCTCGGCTCTGTTTAACGATATTTTTCACGATTAAAACGAAAACTACTCATCCTATTGAAAAATGGCCAAAGGAGAACTTGTAGATCTTTTTAAGGCGAATAATTATGTTTCTTATCATTTTCTCTACATCTCGCGTTTTTTGGCTCAAAATTTGAATTTTCGATTTTTTAAGGAACTTCAAAAAGTTGTTATGCGGATCCTATAGGGTGTTCAAAAAGAAACATTTTTCATCTTTAGACTTTTTTTCATATCGTGCGTTGTTTGGCTTCTAATTTATGTTTTCTTTCATTTTTTTGGATTTTCAAAATGTTATAAGTCTTTCAATTTTTTTTTTATCCAAAAAAGTCATTAAGAAAAATTGTTCGAATTTTTGAGCACTACGAACGTACGTCATTAGAATTTTTAGATTAAAAAAAAAAGTAGTTTCAAAATTTTTCAAAATGCTCCCACTTTTTGAATTTTTATGCAAAATGGCTGGCCAACGAACTTGACCTTCATTTTAGGACACTAAAAGAGTATACCAAGGTACAATCCAATCGGTCAATTCTTTCGAAAGTTATCGTGCTCACAAACTAAAAATCTACAGACACACACACAGACAGACAGACAGACAGACAGACACATTCGTAAAAACACGTTTTTCGGGTTCAGGGGGTCCCAAAAACGTGGACATTTGACAAAAACTGGGGGGGTCAAATTTTACACAAATCTAATACCTTCTCTGATGAGAATGTAATATTTATTATTGCTAACGTGAAGTTGTCGAAGCTAAATTGCTCTTATGGTGAAATGGCAACTGACTTTGATTAACCTATTTCCGACGAAATTTATTTGAATACTACATAAAAAATTGAATTTTAAACATACCACATAGGCAGTCAGCCGTTCCAAACTCCATCGACCCGAACGCTTGTAAACAATGTTCGCGAATGGTCCACAGTCGAAGCAATTGTTCTCCACGACCTTTTTTGCCGGAAACTCCTTAAAATCTCGTCCTAGTTTCCAGATATCACTGAAGAAATAAAAATTTTATAAAATGATTTTTAAGATGATCTCTTTGAATATAATTAATTTTTTTCTATTTTATTACCATTCAGAGGTTTATAATTATATTTAAGATAAGGAAAAATTATAACTTTAATAAATAGAAGAAAAATATGTGTTTATCTAATTTTTACATTCTCATCAGAGAAGGTATTAGATTTGTGTAAAATTTGACCCCCCCAGTATTTGTCAAATGTCCACGTTTTGGGACCCCCTGAACCCGAAAAACATGTTTTTACGTGTATGTGTGTGTGTGTGTTTGTAGATTTTTAGTTTGTGAGCACGATAACTTTCGAAAAAATTGACCGATTGGATTGTCCTTTGGTATACTCTTTTAGTGTCCTAAAATGAAGGTCAAGTTCGTTGGCCAGCCATTTTAGATAAAAATTCAAAAAGTTGGAGCATTTTGAAAAATTTTGAAACCACTTTCTTTTTTAATCTAAAAATTCTAATGACGTACGTTCGTACGTTTGTAGTGCTTAAAAAGTCGAACAATTTTTCTTAATGAATTTTTTGGATAAAAAAATAATTGAAAGACTTATAACATTTTGAAAATCCAAAAAAAATGAAAGAAAACTTAAATTAGAAGTCAAACAACGCACGATATGAAAAAAAGTCTAAAGATGAAAAATGTTTCTTTTTGAACGCCCTATAGGATCGGCATAACAACTTCTTGAATTTCCTTAAAAAATCGAAAATTCAAATTTTAAGCCCCATAACGCGAGATGCAGAGAAAATGATAAGAAACATAATTTATTATTGGCCTTAAAAAGATCTACAAGTTCTCCTATAGCCATTTTTCAATAGGATGAGTAGTTTTCGTTTTAATCATGAAAAATATTGTTAAACAGAGCCGAGCGCAAAGCGCGAGGTTTAAATCAAATATCGAGCGCGAAGCGCGAGTGCCCTGATGAGAATGTGCTCCTTAAGGTCGATAGAACCTTAAGTAAATTAGTTAACTATTGCATTCAAAGCTGTAATTTAATTTAATTTAAATTTAATTTAATTAAATTTTAAAAAATATATAAAAATATAAATTACGAATGTAACGTTGTGTTTTTCTGGCGTCCCTGTTCGGGCGCCATGTAACGTTCCGATTTTCTCTGAAAGATCTTATTATTTTTAATTATCTTATCGAATGCTTCAGTCGAGCCAGGCTCAGATTTTAAAGATAATTAACTGAAAATCGAACAACTTTGTTTTACTGAAAATTATAATAACAATATTTATTCCCTATAATTTACAAATCTAACGGTGTGAATTTAATAAAATAACAAAAGAAAGAATGAAATAAGAATCTATGTGTTGTTGATTTTGTTGTCTGTGTGAAGTTGAATGAATGTGTCTGAACGAAGACGGATGAAGTGACTATTCGTCCTGTAATCATAGATATTTCGGATTTGTCAGACAAAATACAAATTAACAGATTCGTGAACGAATTAGACATACAGGCGATTTTGCGGAATACAATATTAAACGTCTCAGTTCTCTTACTTCAGCGGTTTTGACGGTTCGGAGAGAAGGGAGGACTGATAGGAAAAATAGAGTAGGGTTCGGTTGTATAAATCTCTAATGCGTTTTTATAGATAATATTTGTAGATGCTCATACTAAATATTATCCGTCGGTTTAATTTGTCGCTCACAGATGCGCCTGTTGAGTGCAAATAACTTTCTATCATTTTGCGATTTATTAGACAGGATTTACAGGAGAAGGATATGAGAGTTCCGTGATAAAGAAATATTCTTGGGTGGAAAAATATTAATAATAAATGCTCCTATTTATTAATATTTTAACATGAATTTCTACAGCCTTAAGTGATCCTATTGACTGTAGAAATTGTACACCTTTGAATGGGAAAGAGAGAAAGAAATAGCATATCAAAAAATGCTAAGCATAGTAGCTCCTATGACGTGACATTTTTTTATATGAGAATTGACAACGATAGGTGCGCCTGAGCGTTGGTAATTCTCCATACATAAGTGTATGGAAATCTGCAAGGATAGTTGCGCCTATGTCTTGCGATTTCGCCTGTACTTTGCCTACCACAGTTGCTCCTGTGGGTAGGAAAAGAACTTGAGTTTTCACCAGGCGAGAGCTCACCGATCCGCTCGGTGGGTCTCGCCCAGCTAGACTGACGATTCATTGTCGTGCGGGTGGTTTTAAGGAACTTGCCAGGAGACGAAAGGCTCGGAGGGGGACGGTCGCTAGGTAGCGTGAGTCTAGACACGGGAGTGTGGGAGCGGGGATGACGACTGTGAGGTATGGTAACGAGTGTGCGTGCGGTACGCACACAGGCGTAATCACTCGTTACACAAATATAAAAAAATTAATTAACAAATAAAAATATAAATTATATATAAAAAAATACATAATTTAATTAAATTAAAAAAAACATAGGTTCAAGCGTCCTCTAAAGGGCAAGCTACACGAAGGGCACAAGCGCGCGAAGCGCGCAACACGGAGCGCGCGATGATAATGTGCCCGCGAAGCGGGTAGATTTTTTTTGATAACATTATGAGTGTTTGAACTTTTAAAACTCGTAACGCAATTTATGAAAAAAAAATGTTGAATTTGTTCAATTTTGAAAATTATGAGAATTTTGCTATGAATTTCGAAACAGTTAGACTAAGAGCTGGCAATATTTTTTGTGAAGTGAGAGTATAAGAGCTAATTGGTGGCTAATATATTAGGGAAATCACCTATCTTTAAAAATCTAAAAAATGCCAGATGGCCTGCCCGTTGCGTTTGGACACCTGAGGCAGGTGAAAAATTGAAAAATTAAAGTGAGAGTATAAAAGTCAATTTTCATCTAGGATCAAATATTGATGTCCCAAGTTTATTATTATTCAATCGCCAGACCACGTTGCTAACACACTGACAGACACGATAATTGTTGATAAAAAAACCTAGATTTTGAAGTGAGAGTATAAGGTCTGTCGTTTTTATGACATAAAGAATAGTATTCACATGTAGCATTCGTAAAACGATAGACTGAAATTCGATTGCTAAAACTTTGAAAATAGTGTTTGAAAATGCATAATTTTCATCGAAAGCGTTGACTTTAGCAGGGTGCGGAAGGACGAGGGACGGCCGCGTAAGGAGAATAAAATGAGTGGAGAGGATAATATGCAGTGACCAGTGCCGGAAACGTTCGCATTGCACATTACCCTCTCCAATCATTCTATTCCCCTTACGCGGCAGTTCTTTCGTCCTTCAGCACCCCGCTCAAGCCAACGCTTTCGATGAAAATTATGCATTTTCAAACACTATTTTCAAAGTGTTAGCAACCGAATTTCAGTCTATCGTTTTACGAAAGCTACATGTGAATACTATTCTTTATGTCATCAAAACGACAGACCTTATACTCTCACTTCAAAATCTAGATTTTTTAATCAACAATGATCGTGTCAGTCAGTGTGTTAGCAACGTGCTATCGGTCTGGCGATTGAATAATAATAAACTTGGGACATCAATATTTAATCCTAGATGAAAATTGACTCTTATACTCACACTTCAAATTTTCAATCTTTCACCTGCCTCAGATGTCTAAACGCAACGGGCAGAGCGTCTGGCATTTATAGATTTCTAAAGAAGGGTGATTTTCCTAATATATTAGCCACTAACTAACTCTTATACTCCCACTTCACAAAAAACGTTACTAGGTCTCCGTCTAAGTGTGGAAAGAATCATTATAATCAAAAAGAAAAAGTATAATACATTAACGGTTTAGAAACTTCAGCAGTTGAAAAAAAAGTACAATTTTTTTCATAAATTGCGTTACAAGATTTAAAAGTACAAACACTTATAATACTGTCAACATTTTTTTAAATCAAATCGGTGGAATACATGTCCTCTGAAATCTTTTGAAAAGCAACATATTTCATCTGCAGACGATTTTATGACTTAAACGTATCAAGTTAAGACTTCAAAAGTTTTTTATTTTTCATTTTTATGAATTTTAAGTGAATTAAAAAAAATTTTAAACGAAATCAAAAGATTTCATGAGCGAGTGTACACCAGATTTCAAGAATGATCAACCCTTCAATTAAGGAGCTATACCACTTTGAACGCTCGAAAAAAAGCTATTTTTGGGAGATTCTTCTGTGCATGCTATCAAAGATATTGATATAAAACTTGTTAGAGGTGATTAATAAACTCTAAAAATACGTCAAAAACATGACATGGACTCGACCATATAACAAATATTCTAGATATAAATTCCTACAAAATGACCAAAAACGAGACGCTTGCACATTTATCGCTGCTTACTTTTATTTTAATTACTTTAGTTTTAAATGAAGAAGAAATAGTATATTGTGATGCAAGTGCTTATTTCCAAAAATTTGGATTGTCACGGAACAGTTATTAAAGTGAAAAGAGATATTTTCGTTTTATTTTTCAACGCCAACAGAATCGTAGGCTTTCGATGTTGATGGCTGTGCCTCGGCCTGAACATGCCCCTCCTCGGTCATTTTTAAACGTTTCATTGCTGGTGTTGAGGATTTACTTTTTCCAGTAGAAGTTGATGATGGATTAAGTGAAATTGAGCTTGTTATTTGCTCGCCTATTTTTCGCTTATTAGTGATCGAATCTTCTATACAGCCTTCTGCTACTGTAGATGATTTCCACCCACCATGATGCTTAAGTGTCGTAATATCAGCTCCAGCATCAACTAACAGTGTTGCAGAAGTTCTGCGGAAACTGTGACCAGTATAAAGTTCGGGTTCTGACAAATTCAAAAAATTGGCGATTTGATTTGGCATGCCACCGAATTTGTTTATGCCAATTGGCTGTTGGGTGCACTTGCCGTTTTGCAGATTCAAAAAAAAAACGATCGGTTTTTGAATCTTTTGGTCGAAGTCCTATGTACCTCATGCAGACATAAAATTCGCCAACAACTGTGAAAGACCATTGGATCCCAGTTTTTGTTTTCGGAATTTTAATAAGTAACACGGTATTGTGATCTTCGATGTCACTTTTCGTCATTTGGCACAGTTCTTCTCTTCTGCACGCGCCAGTAATTCCAAGAATCAAAGCAACCTGGACGTATATTCATATATATATATGATTTATATTTATTTAAATTTATTATTATCGTAGAAAAATTTCTATGCGGTATATAGGTATTTAAAGAAATTAAATTATAAATTATATTCACCTTTGTTGCAAGATATTTGCCATCTGGAGCTTCATTGCAAAATTTGGCCACTTCATCCGCTGTAAAAACTTTGGATTTTTTTGGTCTGTGCCCAGAAGAACTTTTCTTTAGGAAAGCTTGCAACTTTCCATAGGTGCTGATGTCAATGTTGTCGTATGCTTTGATCGTAGCTCTTAGCATCGAGTAACGGGCCCACAGATTCGATGGCTTCAGGTCCTTTGAGAGTTCATTGAAGTAAACAATAAGAACTTCTTCCGAAAATGAACTCGTTTTCTTGGTTTGTCGACATTTTTTGAATTGGTTATAACTTGCCGTGTACTGTCGCTGTGATTTTTCAGGCAGCAAATTTAAACTCACACTCTTCGCCGCTTCGAGGATGTCGGGCGGTACAGAATTTTCAAATTCCTCCTCACTTTCGCTCATTTTTTAAAAAACACTGACAATTATATAAGCCGTGACAATCGTACGACTGTTAGGCCTCCTGATCTGTCAACATTGCACTTCGTGAACATCGTTATTGTGAGATGAGCATGAAGTTGTCCATTCTATTCTCGCATCCGTCAGTCAGAGTCCTACACCGCGAAAGTGAATGCTGTTTTGTGATTGGGCATAAACAGTGTGCGAATAACGTATGCGTTTTTCTTCGCACACTCTGACCAGTGTGCGAATAAAATCTCCTAGAAAATGCGTGAATCTGGCACTTCGCACACGTTGCGCAGCCACAAGAAGTCGAACTTCGCGTGCAGGTGTTTCAAAAACTAATTTAATTAAAGTTCTATCGACGTTAAGGAAAACATTCTCATCAGGGGCCCTTTCCATTCCAAAACAATCGCTTTTGCCTTAAAAATCGATTTTTCTCGTAGCTCGCGCATAATTTGCGTAAAAATTGATAGATTTGAACAGATTTTTTTTTCTTTTTTCTTTTTTCTTTTTTTTTTAACGCATTAACGTCAAAAAGACACGTTTTTGAAGTACCCTTTTCTGCAAGATATTTCACTATCAAAACTTCGGACAAAAAATTTAAAAGATACCTTACTTTCTATTTTCGAGTGTGTTCTGTCCGATGGTGCTATCAAAATTTCAAAACATTACGTTCTTTTACAATATTTTTTCAAAATAAAGTAAACAAACCAGGATTTTTCATACCTTTTTTTTCTTTCTACATTTTCGATGTCTTATCGTATTATTATTTAATTATGAAACAGCCTAATCGCGTCCTCGATTGTTGTCGTTTCCAACGGTGTTATTATTTTTATTTTTATCATTGTTTAAACTTGGAAAATAACGGCAAAAACGATTGAAAAATTTGACAATTTTTCGACTAATTAATTTTTGCGATTAAAACACGCATTTTATATCGAAAGTGCAAGTTCTATATAGGTACTATGGTTTTTTGGGTCGCTGATTACGAATTTGCTATTGTTTTTGCAAAATTAATTTGTTTAACCAATTTGTTTAAACAACTTATTGCAGAAAATGATGATTTTTAAAAAATGATTGCAGAATCGTGATCAACGAGAAAAAATATTTTGAAAACGTATATAGATAATTTTAATTATTTAAACAATTATGCAAATTAGTAATAAATATCTTTTTTTCACACCAAATATGTTGTTCCATATGGTTTTCTGGGTCTTCAGGGTTCCTGATAACGAATTTGATATTAATTGTACAAAATTTTATTTTTTTTACACAGATTTTAAATTTTAAAAAATTTTACATTTAAAAAGATTTTTTTAAAAATTTTAAAACCGTTTCCGGAGTTGTAATTTACGCTAAACGTTGTAGAAGGATAATTCTTTTCATCTCTGATTCGCCACATTGATAGTTATATTGAGACTACGTAAAACAAAGAAGTTTTTAAAGATATTTTGCATAGGTACACTGCCCTTTTGATATTTGACCCACCTCGGTTGATCAGTAGATATTTGTCAAGAGAGCAAGCAAGTAAACAAGTCAGAGAAGTACCAGTGTTATATATGTATGTATGTATGTATGTATGTATGTATGTATGTATGTATGTATGTACGTATGTATATATATATATATATATATATATATATATATATATTCCTATTATAAAAAGAACATACATTTCAGCTAACTTCATAGCGTTACCTTAATTTCTGACGTCAGCGTAACCACAATAAAATTTTGTATAATTAATATCAAATTCGTTACCAGGCACCCTGAAAACCCAGAAAACCATATGTACTTATACAGAACTTGCACTTTCAATATAAAATGCGTGTTTTAATCGCAAAAATTAATTAGTCGAAAAATTGTCAAATTTTTCAATCGTTTTTAGCGTTATTTTGGAAGTTTAAACAATGATAAAAATAAAAATAATAACACCGTTGGAAACGACAACAATCGAGGACGCGATTAGACTGTTCATAATTGAATAATAATACGGTAAGACATCGAAAATGTAGAAAGAAAAAAAAAGGTATGAAAAATCTTGTTTTTTTTTTTACTTTATTTTGCAAAAATATTGTAAAAAAAACGTAATTTTTTGAAATTTTGATAGCACCATCGGAAAGAGTACACTCGAAAATAGTAGGTAATGTACCTTTTAAATTTTTTGTCCGACGTTTTCATAGTGAAATATCTTGCAGAAAAGGGTACTTCAAAAACGTGTCTTTTTGACGTTAATGGGTTAATGTGTGTAATTGCCCTTCTTCGTAGAAGATATTTTTACATTAGTTTTTGGGTATGGGTTAACCTTGACTACATTTTTTTGGATATTCTGATTTTTCTTTCAGTCGAAGTAATTTCTTTCTAGGTCACAAAATTTATAATATTTTAATCTAACTTTTGTGCTATATTGAAGTACCTACTGGAATTATTTTTTAAACAAAATATAATGACAAGAGTCAAAACTATGTCCAACCTTGATGACATTCTCCTACACATTTCTTTCAAAATTTCAAAAAGGGCGCGAAAATCTGATTTTCCACAAAAAAATTTTGTGAATTATTCTAATAATAACAATCCAAAAACATGAAAAAATAAAACTATTAAGGGCATGTGATATTTTTTCTACGGCTCAATCTGGTCAATAGCAAGACGAAATTTTTTTTTAATTTTGCGAGATAAAAAGAGCCAATAACGGTCCGTTTTAATTTTCTATACTCTTTTCCAAGGTTTCAGGGAAAAATAATCATTTTTGTGGACAAAAAGTGGGTTTATTTGATCAAAAATATTCAGTACTTGGACCTAACTTCATAGTTACAAATGCATTACGAATTTTAGCAATTCGAAACTTTTTTTCATTATACAAGATAAAAAGTCAATATTGGTCCGTTTTAATGTTCTCTACTGTTTTTCAAAGTTTCAGGGCAAAATATTCATTTTTGTAGCCGTAAAGTTGGTTTATTTGAAACTCATAATTTTTAAAAGCTTCACATGCCCTTAAGTTTTAGTGGGAATTAATATACGCATTACCATATGAAACGATTATATTCAGCAGAACGTCATTGTTATGAAGAAAACACCATTTTCGTTTTTTATTCGTAACTCCAAAAAAAAACTAGGGGTGCCATTGTGAGCACACATTCTCATCACACTTCGTGCGCTTGAATTCATTTAAAATATATCATTGCTGCTATATTTTAAATGAAGAAGAAAACTAATTTACTTAAGGTTGTATCGACCTTAAGGAATACATTCTCATCACACTACTCGCGCTTCACACTATGTTTCATTTAAACAGCATACAAATTATTTATAGTTATCTAAAAATTATAATCGTATTTTACTCTATACCTCGGTCCGGGACTACTTATTCAGATATTACAAAATAAAGATAAATTTTTTTTCATTAACATGATTTAATTATTTATTCCTTATTTTGCATTAATCTTTATTCGCAGTTACCCTGAAAAATATATTATTTCAAAAATTTGAATTTTCGATTTTTCAAGAAAATTCAAAAAATTGTAACGACAGTCCTGTAGAGCGTTCAAAAAGATATATTTTTCATCGTTTAACTCTTTTTCATATCGTACATTATTTGGCTTTAAATTAATTTTTTTTTTTTAGAATTTTCAAAATGCTCTAACTTTTTTAATTTTTATCAAATATGGCTGGCCAACGAACTTGGCCTTCATTTTAGGCCACTAAACGAGTATATCAAAGGCCAATCCAATCTGTCAATTCTTTCGAAAGTTATCGTGTTAACAAACTAAAAAATCTACAGACACATTCGTAAAAACATTTTTTTTGGCTTCAGGGGGTCATAAAACATGTTCATTTGATAAAAGTGAGGGAGAGGGGGTATCAAATTTTACATAAATCTAATACATTCTCTCTGATGAGAATTTAAAAATGTTTCTGATGTATTTTTAGACTTTATTAATCATCCTTAACAAGTTTTATATCAATATCTTTCATAGCATGCTCAGAAAAAATTTTTAATTTTTTTTTAGCGTTCAAAGTAGTATAGCCCCCCCTTAATTACAATTGAGAAATGAATACAAATAGTAATAAAGTATCTTAAACGAGTTGCTTCCAAGATTTTAGTGAAATAATATAGTTATTTCCTCTTAAGGGTATTGAACCCAAGTGTTAAGCTCGAAATACCATTCTCCATTTTACTCAACGAAATTTATAGATAAATATTTTTTCTCTGTAGCGCTAACCTTTTTTCAAATATATGGTAAGACTGCATACAGAACGAAAAAATATTTAATTTCGATACTTTTTGCATAAAACGAAGAATTCGAAATCTGACTTCAAAATTCAATATTTTCATTTTACTTAAAATATATTTGAAATCGATATTTTCTTGCTCTGTGCGTATAATTCTAGTTAAAAATTGATTAATTCTACAAAAGGAAAAAATTCCAAATTTAATATTTGTTGAGTAAAATGAAGAAATCGAATTTTTAGATAAGAACTTGGCTCCAACACTCTTAATCGAAAGATATAATGAAATTCAGTGTTTAAAAAACTATTTTTGCTCATGATGGAAAATTTGTAATTATATTTAGTTTAAATATTCTAAATAGAGAAAAGGATATGCTTACTTTTTGATATTTACGCCAACCAGCTTAACTTTTGAATGACTCAATAACATTATAAACGAGGTGGGTAGTTTATTCATGTCGTAGATGTGAAAAAGGTAGCAGAGTTCTTCAGAGAGGCAAATTTGAGCCAATGCGGTTTTTCCACTTCCCGTT
Organism: Synergus gifuensis; assembly: GCA_904066015.1. Taxonomy (NCBI): domain Eukaryota; kingdom Metazoa; phylum Arthropoda; class Insecta; order Hymenoptera; family Cynipidae; genus Synergus; species Synergus gifuensis. The sequence continues at coordinate 16,857 of CAJFCO010017455.1, read as the reverse complement.
TGGAAACTAAAGGGCCACTCTAAATCGAAACCAATTGGAACGACTTTTTCATCACTTCCATCAATTCTACGTCTATTGAATTGAAGTGGACAAATTTTAAGATTGACTTTTGCAAAAATGAATTATATTAAATATAAACAGTGTGTCTCAAATTTATAGGGCCACCTACTTTTTTTGAATAATTTTTTTTTCTACTTTAGTAAATTGCATCAAATTTTTTGAATGTATTATAGAATGCTTGGCGTTGTCATAAACATCGCGAACCATCATGCCCTAAACATTTTCAATTGGATTAAGGTCCGGAGAAACAAACAGCAGGCCACTCAAGAACAGAATCTTCGCCTCGACTAACCAATTCTTAGTTGATTTGTTGGCGTGTATTGACGCATTGTCTTGTTGAAATTTCAACCGAGTAGAGTAGAATCGTCAAATGTAGAGCTTGAGATGTTCTTCAAGCACTGCCTGATAATAATCTTTGCTCTCTATTTTATGGGTAACAAAAACCAAGCTAACTTTCCCGAAACCGCTGTTTGCTGCTCATACCATGAATTTTGGTGGTGGATCCGTCATGGTATGGGCAGCATACAGCAGTTTAGGGAAAGTTAGCTTGGCTTTTGTTACCCATAAAATAGAAAGCAAAGATTATTATCAGGCAGTGCTTGAAGAACATCTCAAGCCCTACATTTGACGATTCTGCTCTGCTTGGTTGACATTTCAACAAGACAACGCGTCAATACACACCAGCAAGCCAACTAAGAATTCCCACACGGAAAAAATTATTTTCTTAGATTTTAAAACAATATTTACTAACTTTTGGACACAGAGAAGTCAGAGAAAAGTATTATAATATCTCATAAAATTCACTGAAATATTATAATACTTTTCTCTGACTTCTCTGTGTTTGAAAGTCAGTAAATACTGTTTTAAAATCTAAGAAAATAATTTTTTCCGTGCAGATAATAATCGTGCGATGTACGCTACTCGCACGGCGTGCGAGGCACGCGGTGCGTGCAGAGTGCGGTTCATATGCGTCGCTTAATTTTAATGATTAATTTTTTTTAATTATTAATAATTTTCTAAGTTTATATTGAAGCCTCTATTTTGTCTCTTTTTAGTCTCAGAATGTAAAATTATTAATGACAATTAATATTTATAATTATTCACTATTTTTAAATATTTAGTAATCACATAGAAATTGATCACCTACATTCTAACAAATTATTATTTGGACAATAAAAATGTGTAGTTTGAATAATAATTGAATAATTTTCATTAAAATATTACTATAACTTTAATATTTTTAATTAAAAAAAATTGTTTTACTGTAGTTTTTGAAATACATAAATTTTCAATCGAAATGTTCTTAATAAATATTCACTTATCTACATACAGAAATGTCACACCAATTAAACTTGTTACTTAACAAATGAAGTATAAAATTATTATGTAATTTTATGAAATGTAAGAAATGTCTTATAATTTATAAATTCACATTACCACAAATCAGATTTGTTAAATAGAAAGTTTAATTGTTGTGAAATTTCTGCATATAGAGAAGTGACTATTTATTAAAAATATTTCAATTGAAAACTTTAAAAATTTTAAAAATCCGTGTGGAAAAATTTTCTGGCAATCTGATGTCAGATCTGGCTCAGATCTAGCATCGTCTAGACCGACTAGTCTTGACCATCAAAATCATTTTTCTTCTTATTGTCTTGACGGTCTAGTCTGACCCAGACCTGGGACTGATCCGCCATTCATACCATAAAAATTTCTAAGTTTCAATCTGCAAAATTTTTTTCACCATTTTCGAAAAACTGTCAGGGTGTCTAAAATTATAGAAAACATGAAATGAACACTATTAAAAATAATTTTTTTTCTTATTGTCTTGACAGTCTAGTCTGGTCCAGATCTGGGACTGGACAGTAATCCATACCATAAAATTTCTAAGTATCAATCAACCAAATTTTTTTCGATTTTCGAGAAATTTATAGAGTATCTAAACTTATAAAAAATAAAAAAATATTATACAAAACTAACACTATCAAAATAAACTTATGTTTTTATTTACATCAATTTTAATGCATTTTAGTGTGTATATATATAGGGTAGGGCGGGGCTAGTTGAGCATAGGGGCAAGTTGGGCAATCGAGATATCTCGATAACTAAGCATCACACAAGAAAACTTTAAATAGTGAAAAGGTGGAGTCGTGGAAGGGGAACACGTTGCGCATGCGTCAACTGCCACACGGCGATCGAGTGAGTTATGAGAACGCTTTGTTTTTTTTTTACTTCAAAATGTAAAAAATTTGCTCCTCGCTATTTTTCGTCTAGAATCATAAAAAAAGATTTGTTTATAATCACGTAAGCGTTAAAACTTTACTTATTTATTGACCTTTCGATTCTCAATAGTTTTTTAGTTCCAAGACTTATGGCTTTTTTATAACTTAACTTTAGTTTCGATAAGTCAGATCGGGGCTAGTTGAGCAAACGTTGATAATTCACTTTCTTTTACTGTTTTTGATCTCAAAGTTAGTTATTAATCTTAAATTATATTATTTATTTACTTAATAGATACTATTAAAACTATAATTCTACGTAAAAAGACTGTAATAATATCCAAAGATTCAAAATAAGTTATTCATTAGAGACATTTATTTATTTTAATGTTTAAATAATAATAATACTCTTTGTTCCATTATACCATTAGTATTGGTACTTTAATATATTTTATTCTTAACTACAACATTATTGAACATTTATATAGTTCCTACATCATTATTGAGCTCATTCATTCCATTGCTCAACTTGCCCCATACCCTTGCTCAACTAGCTCCACCCTACCCTATATATATTATATAATTAATATTATAATATTATAGTATAATATAATATATACATATAGTACTATATGTATGTTGTACTCCAGTACCGACAGACAGTAGTTTTTTTTGTCGCAAAAAATTTTTATTCTACCAATAAAATATCCTATTATCAGGGCTGCCACAGACTAATGTACAGTATTCGTCATGTATGCCTTAACATTTGTCACTAGATTTTTGCATGCATTCAATGCAAAATCCTAGTGATAAATGTTAAAGCATACATAACGAACACTGTACTTCAAAAAAGTGACAAAAGTGACCAATTTTATATAAAAAGTGACTAAAAGTGACTAATTGTGAACAAGAAAAGTCACTAAAAGTGACTAATTTTCGTACAAAAAGAGGTCTGTTATGTCCATAGTAACACTTCTGCCGTCCAAAATTCAAACGTCGTATCTACATTTCGGATTAGTCACTTGTCACTTTGAGAAACTTCAGAAAAAGTTATAAAAGCTTTCCTTGCTGTTTATATTTACGAACAAACATCTTGCAATATCGTGTCTAAAATAAAGATACAGAAATATAAACAGCAAGAAAGGCATTTTTATAATTTTTTTTCAAAGTTTCTCAAAGTGACAAGTGACTAATGCGAAATGTAGATACGACGTTTCAATTTGAGACGGCAGACTCAGTATTAGTAATTATAGTGCTGAATTTGATGATGAATACTAAGGTCACAATTTGCAGAATAAATTTTGCAAGTCACAAATTCTAATTCGTTTTATTACAAGTAGATTACAAAAACTAAACAAAATTATCACAAAACTGCAGTATTTATATTGCACATTTCCACAATTCTTTAGGGTAGAAAAGAGAAAACCTGAAAATCACGAATTATATTATTTATATTTTCTTTTCTTTTCTTTTTTGAGATATAATCTAAAATATCATTTTTTCTCTTGTATATATACTGTCTTCTGGGTTTTATTAATTTCATCTCGCTTTTTCTCAGATTCTTTCCCCAATTCTCTTACTGCTACAGGCATAGCCTGGGCGAGTTGAATTTCTTCCATACCTTTTTCTTTAAAAAAGTGATTTATAGTGACTGTTTATTAAAAAAGTGACTTATAGTGACTTTTTCTTTAAAAAGTGACTAAAAAGTGACTTGCAAAAAAAAAGTGACTAAAAAGTGACTGTGTGGCAGCCCTACCTATTATATTATATCAATAAATTCTTTGGTTTTAGGTTTTGTAAAAGTGAACATTAAAAATATGAAAAATTTTATATACGTATTTTATTCATTGTTAATGCAAAAGCTTTTTTTAATGAAATTATCTTGAGATATTTTAATATTTGTGTATGGTTGAGAGTATCGTGGAAAAAATGTATTACCATTATCTCAAGAGCTTAGGGTAATGGTTAAGTAGCTCGACTCGCGTCCCGTAAGTCATGCGTTCCATTCCCCCCGCGTTACGTGCGAAATTTTATTTGTTATATATGCGTTAAAATTTAGAAATATTGATTATTTATAAGTATATCCATAATATATGAACGAATAATCCATGTTCTTAATTAATAATCTTTTTTTATAAGATTTATTTTTATTTTTTCAGCGGCTGGCTAGACCTTCTAGCCTCTTTTACAGTCTGTACCACAAGAGCGTATACACAATAAGAGACAGACCTGTGGGTAAGAGGAGGCTTGCTCTGGGGGTTTTCGATAGTGGAGATAGTCCTCTATTTCGTCATCTAATAGATCATCCAGTGGTATTTACTGTTTGAAGCATAATAGTGAAAATTCAACATGAGTGCTGTATATTGGAAACGTTTCGAAGTGGTATTTTTGTGTTCACATCCAAAAGGCCCTAAAATGTCCTATAAAGAGGCTGCTAACTATACTGGATGATCAAGGGCATTCGTCCAGAAGTGGGTTACGAGGTTTAAGACTACGCAAAATGTGGATGATCTTCCAGAGCGCGGTAAAACTCGAGCAACAACATCACGCGAGGATAAGGCCACCATAAAGCTGTTCGAAGCGAATTCTCAACTGACTCTGTGACAAGCTCAAAAAGAGCTTTTGAAAAAGAAAGTAAAGGTGAGTCTAATGACAATAAAACGCCGCTTGCAAGATTCGGGACTCGGATGGCGAGGCACTCTACAGAAACCGCTGCTCAGCCAACAACACATAGAAAAACGAATGGCGTGGGCCTCAGCACATATCGATATGGAGTGGAGCAATGTAATCTTCACCGACGAAGCATCGTTCTGGGCATGGATACACTCTAGACGTGCCTGGTCTCGTCGTGGAGAGCCAGTGTTGCAGCGCACTGTTAAACACCCGATAAAGGTGCATGTTTGGGGTTGCTTCTGCGAGCAAGGATTTGGCTCTTTATGCGTGTTCACAGGGAACCTCAACGCCGAAAGAATGAAAGGGCTATATCAGCGAGGCTTGTTACCTTCTGCAAAAAAGTTTTTTGGCAAGGGAACCGATGGCTGGGTCTTACAGGAGGATAACGACCCCAAGCATCGCAGCCGCCTCTGCACACGCTGGAAAGAGAAAAATGGCATCAAGACCTTGGATTGGCCTTCACAGTCTCCTGATGCCAATCCAATTGAGAACGTATGGTCTATCATGAAGAGGAAGCTTCAGAGGAAACGTGTGTTCAACCTGCAGCAGCTGTCTTACCAAATTCGTCAAATATGGAGGTCGCTTCCTGCAACTTATGCCCGAAATCTCGTGAAAAGTATGCCAAGACGATGTCAAGCTATACTCGACAACCATGGAGACTGGACGATTTATTAGGTACTGACGAGAAAGTACATTTGATGTAGTTTAAAGTACTGTTGGCTTTTTTTTAAATCTATAAGTCCATCTCACAGATCTGGTGTATACGCTCTTGTGATACAGACTGTAGTACTCAAAATGTGCAAAAATGGAAAAATAAAAAATTTCTATACAATTAAATTGTTTTTAATTTTACAAAGTAACAATATCATTAAAATATAAACATTATATCCTTTTCAATGCAACCACATTTTAACCGCACGCATGCGAGTCGCACGAAGTGAGAACGATATGCGTCGCACGCCGTGAACTCGCACGACATGCGTCTCAATTGATGACACATATGTCTGTGTTTCTGAGCGCATCTCGTGCGTATGATCGTCACGACGTGCGTGCATAATGCGTAGCATATCGCTCGCATTTTGTTATCTGGGTTAGTTAGCCGAGGCGAAGATTCTGTACTTGAGTGGCCCCGTTTGTTTCTCCGGACCTTAATCCAATTGAAAATGTTTGGGGCATGATGGTTCGCGATGTTTATACAACGACAAACAATTGGCGACGATCGCACAGCTCAAGGAAGCGGTAAAGTCAGCGTGGGACAACATCAGCGCAAGATGTCTCAAAAATCTCAATGATTCAATGTCAAAGCAGATGAAAATGGTATTCAAGAACGACGGAAACGCAATTGACTACTAATTTTTTGTAAACAAAGCTTCAATTACTTAAATAATTATTGGTTAAAATAACATTAAATACTTGAATAAAGCAATTTTTTCGAAAAATTGAATTTTTTTTAACTAGCTCTATTAATGTGGGACACCACTTTTTTCACTATACTGTTAAAAAAAAACGAACGATTCAAATTAGGCTTATCAAATTCAGAGAAAAATCGTCAATTTGAATCAATAACACACTCAAAAAATTTGATGCAATTTACTAAAGTAGAAAAAAAAATTATCCAAAAAAAAGTAGGTGGCCCTATAAATTTATAATAAGAGAAATACAATGACATTATTTTGAAGGATAGCACAAAAAACGAGCATGATCGCCATTCTAAAAACTCAAAAAAAAAAAAAAAATGGCGGTGCGCTCTTGTACTGTACCGCCATTCATTTATGAAAAATGTAAAAATATTAAATTATTCAACATAAATAAATTTTATACTCACAACATTAAGTCACATTTTGCGGCAATATCGTGGAAGTCATTTAGAAAATTAATCCGTCCATTGAAAAGTATTGGCGATAAGGAATCGATATCAGAGTCTTTTTCTACGACTTTCGTTTCTTCTAGATTCTTCTAAAAAAAAAGGTTTTCTCAATCGTTATTATATTTGTTAAACAATATCTATATTAAGTTTTTTATTTCTTGTAAAGAATTATCTACGGAATTATCTAATTATCTACCATATGTGAACCAATGAAAATGTCAATAAAATACAATTTCGGCGAAATTGAAGAAAATTGCAGAAAATTGAAGAGAAATTAAAGACACTCTTTGAAATATCTTTTCATAGTGTTTTCTTTTTTTCGCCTATAGTTACACACCATTTTGCTAAAAACTGAACAAAAAACACTAAGAAAAGTTAGGTTTTAATAAACCATTCTGAATTAGATGCATGTCGAGGAAAATGAACATACATTTCTCATTCAGAACACAATTGTGATTTGGAAAATACACAGCAGAAATTTTTTTAACTAAAATTTGGAGCACTAAAAACAAATAAAAGAGAAAATTTTTTTGGGAAAAGATCATTTTTCATAAACGACCGTTGACAGGATCTGTGAATATGGATAATACAGTAGAATACCGGTAATTCGTAATCCCGATAAAGTGAAAATCTCGGTATTTCGTAGTAAATCGTCAGTCCCTTGAAAAAATCACCCCTAATTCATAATCCCGATAATTCGTAAATCCCGGTAATTTGAAATATTGATCAGGTCCCTTAACATTACGAATTTGCGGGATACTACTGTATAATCATTCATATTGCCATATGTGTGCGCCTTAGTATTGATTTGAAAAAGTACATTGCAAAGTTGCTAAACATCACTGTTCTCAAATGATACCTAACCGAATGGCTTTTTCGCTCTGTGGCCTTTTCACCCCACTCTACTCTATATACAATTTGTTTATGACAATTGGATAAAACCTCAACGGCATATGGTTATTAATTTAATATCATAATAGCAAATTTAGTTTTGTCAAAAATACTAGAAGTAGTAATAAAGAAAATAATACTGGGCATTAAAAAAAGCATAGTGAGGCTCGTTTTATTCCTTGAAAGATAATCGAGTACTAATATAATCGAATAATGTTCAAAGAAGCCAAAAAGAGTTTCACTAATCTAACCATCTAGTATGAACCCCAAAATCCCCTAAGATTAGGAGTTGATTTTTGAAGGTCAATCTATAATGTTAGGTGGATGAAACTGTGTTGGGCTTCTTTGGACATTGAATGGAACCATTTGAAAGAATAAAATTTTAGATCTTGAAGTTAGGGCAATTAGAATGATTTTTTGCTTCCTCATAGAGGAAGCTTTGTGGTGGTGACAAAATCCAGTTTCCTAAAAAAGGTTTTTTTCAACATATTTTAATGTCAATATATCTAACATGATGTCCTGAAAAATTGTCCGTGTGTGTGTGTGTGTGTGTGTGTGTCACGATCCAGCAATTTCTTGAAAACGCGTAGAGATAAATTGATGAAATTTTGCATAGTTATTTCATTATACACCTAGTTGAATTTCTTACAATGGTTTAACAAAATATTTAATTTTACAAGTTTTATTTACTTTTATAATTTTTTTAAAATTCATTTTTTCACTATAACTTCTCAAATAATCAAAATTCAAAGATGATGTAAGGAAAACGTAGATTCCTTGTGTCGAAACGAATCGATTGACCTATATTATTAATGCATTTCATTAAAAAACAACAAAGTTGTGGTTAATTGTATTTTCAAAAATTAATTTTTCGACTATAACTTTTCAAATAATCAAAATTTTGACTTGACGTAAGGAAAATAAATGTTCCTTGCATCGAGTCGAATCGATTGGTCTATAATATTATTTCATTTCATTGAAAAATAATGAAGTTATGGTTTTATTTAATTTTAAAAAATTAGTTTGTCAACTATAACTTCTATAATATTCAAAATTCGAAGCTGACGTAACGAAAATAAAGGTTCCTTACGTCGAGACGAATCGATTGACCTATAAGATTAATGCATTTCATTGAAAAATAAGGATGTTATTGTTAATTGTATTTTAAAAAATTAATTTTTCGACTATAACTTTTCAAATAATCAAAATTTTGACTTGACATAAGGAAAATAAATGTTCCTTGCATCGAGACGAATCGATTGGTCTATAATATTATTTCATTTCATTGAAAAATAACAAAATTATTGATCTATTTAATTTTGAAAAATTTGTTTTTCAACTATAACTTCTCTAATATTCAAAATTCGAAGCTGACGTAAGGAAAATAAAGGTTCCTTGCGTCGAGACGAATCGATTGACCTATAAGATTAATGCATTTCATTGAAAAATAAGAAAATTGTGCTTTATTGTAATTTCTGAAAATGAATTTTTCGAATATAACTTCTCAAATAATCAAAATTTAATGTTGATGTAAAGAATAATTAATGCTTCCTCTATGAGGAAACAAATCATATTTGCTTACAGGAAGCAAAGTGCTCATTGAAAGAGCACAAAAGTTGATACAACTTCACAGCTGGTTTTGTACTTAAGGGATGATTTGGGGGTGAACCTTGTGTGGTAGGAGGTTGAAATAGTTTTGTGTTTTATTTTGACATCAAATGAAACCATTTAGAGCAATTAAACTTTAGGTCTCGTCCTTTTTACAAAAACATAACTTTTCGTTGATGTAAACGTTGAAAACTTCAGTTTCATCCTGCGCGGTCAGACTGGCTCGATTTTGTCCCAAGCGAAATTTCACTTTGAAATTCTTGGCTCAAAATATCAATTTATAACAAGAACAGGGATGCCAGCGGTTCAGTAGTTCAATTTTAGAGAAAAAGGGGGATTTTTTATAGTGTAAGCGGAGTGACAATACATTAATAAATATGATCTTTTTTATGATAATTTATATTTTATTATTAGGAACTGTTGATACAACATTTCCGCATATCGGTATTTAAGAAAAATTTTAATTGCACCAAAATGACCGGACCTTTTCTAATCAACAGACAGTTTCCTTTTTTTACTTGATATAGCAGACCTAATTAATTCAGATTTCTTTTTCTCGATTTTATTTCGTAACTGATCTACCTTGTTTCGTTTGTCTGTTTCTTTGGTAGGTACGCAACTTTTCTAAGCTCACACGGAAAAAAGAGTTTTCGAGTAAATAGCACAAATTACTATTTTTTTTGACAAAAATCGATATAAATATTAAAAACTACTATTTTTATTTTGAATTTTTACCACTTACTCGTGTTTACTATACAAATGTTAACATTCGACAAAAAAAGTAGCTGAAAATACAATTGTCATTTTGATTTTTTGCCACTTTCTCAAGATTACTATTCAAATCATAATTCTAAGCCAATAAAATAGCTGAGAATACCATTTACATAAAGTAATGAAATATGTCGAGTAATAAAAACTACTTTTTTTAGCGGTTTTGACTAAATCGAATGGCAAAAATTACCATTTGAAAATCGAACTCTCCAGCAATACTTTTGAATAGTAAGGGTGAACTCGAAGACGAGTCGAAAAGTACCACTTAGAAATAGTAAAATGCTATTTCATCAAAGAACTTGTCTGAGATTTTGTTTACGAAGTCCAAGCGGTTAAATAGCTCAGTAAATTAGTGCGTGTGTTAAGTCTTAGGATGTTTAGGTCGGGGGTTCGAATCCCCAGTGAGTACGAAATTTTTAAGCGTTTGGGCGTGCGTTATAAGTTACTCCCTTATTTTTATTTTGAAACGTTCTTCGTGATAAAATTTACCATTTGAAATAGTTTTCTTTTATTCTGAATCGTTTTCTTTGAGAAATAGTAAAAAGTGCTAAATGTCTTTTCAAAGCGGAAGTCAGTCTTATTGAAATAGCACTTTTTGCTTTGATATCGGGTTATATTGTACCATTTTCTTTTTTCCGTGTAATTATTCTTTATTAAAATAACCATTCACAGTTATAAAACGTTCCCGCGAATATTTTACATCCAATAAGAGGAATAAAAAATTATTGTACCCGCGCATATTAATTGAGGCGCGTGTTTTTGATTCTCGATTTTAGAGTTTTAGGGGGATTTTACAAATTTAAGGGGAAAGGGGGGGAAAGAGGAAAAAGGGGAAAAAGGGGGATTAGGGAAAAAAGGGAACGGACTGGCAACCCTGCAAGAAATATAATAAAGTTTAAACTTAAGCAATCATGGATTCGCATCTTACACGGAGAAAAATTTAATTCCAAATCTTCAATATCACTGCTATTATTTCGGATTTCATTCCCAAACGAGTCTACCTTTTCAGATCCACGATGATAATTTAATAAATGATTCATACGCAAAATTTCAATCAAAGGTCAAATAATAAGAATAAATTAGTAGGCAATTATGAAAAGAATCTCTATGCCGCCTAGTGGACGATTCTATATGAAGTATAAAGCGTGCACGAACTTCATACTACGATTCATACGCGAGCCTTATGAGTAGGTGCCAAGCGACCAGGGTATATCGGTAGCCGTACTGGACTCTGTTCCGGTTCAGTCTAATAGTCAGTCCCATTCCGCACTCAAACAGTTTTGTTTGAAATAGCAAAAAAAGAAACAAACGCGTGTCACAAGCTTTGAAGGGCTTGGCCTTCAAACAACCTAAAACACATTCTATCAAACTTGGAAACCGAATATAAATAGAAATTACATACATGTATAATCTTAAACTTAATATTATTATAAAGCTGAAACAGAAAAATCGGGTTAGAAGAAAACGAAGCGCTGGCGGGAATCGAACGCGGGTCTCCGGGGCAACAGTCGGATGGCTTTCCACGTACCTACAGAAGATTATGAGAATCAAATTAGAAACGTCCAATGTAGTAAACACGTGAATGAATATTGAGGTACATTAGCTTATGTATCGTCTTCTGGAAGTATAGGACTGACTACTAGACGTTTTGAAACGTGCGCAAAATGATACTTAGAAACTCTACAGTGCATTATACAATTTATACTCTGACATATTTTTTTACCAATCGCATTGTAACTTCACATGGTAATAAGCTTTCATTTTGTAATTTCCATTGCAGTAATTACTGTTCAAAATACTTTTCTATCTTTCAACTCAATTCTAAAATAGTTCAGTTTACTTTCATATAGAAAAACTATAAATGTATTTTCTTAAAACGAGCACAAAATTTTGCTTTACGATTTTGTAACTGGATACAACGTAAGGCATCTCAAGTACTACTTTCTTTAATAAAACGTATAAAACTTTTACATTAAATGGCATTTAATGCCGTTAGCATATGAAATATTTATCAATATTTTAAGAGTCATTTTAATTTATTATGGCTAGTAAAATATCTAGGAACGGAACCTATATTCGTGCATTGTTTCCTAATTGAATAGCACTTTTTAAAATTATTTAGCAGTCTTTCCGAAACCGAAATTTTTATTTTTCTACGTGTAGAAGGATTAGAGAGTATTCGAGTTATAGATTCAGTCTTCAAGAATATAAAAGATAAATAAGTAAAGTTTGTGTTTACAAAGTAAATAAATCTTTAAGGGAATGTGTTACTCAGCCTCGTGCGAGTCTGAAATGAAAGTGTACCATGTGTTGACTGAGCCCGAGTGGCGGCACCACCTATTCAGAGGCCCTACATTTAAAAAAATGCACAGTGAGAATGTTAAAAAAAATCGGTTTTTTACGTGGTAAAAACAATTTTCCTACATTTTTTTTATTTGAAGCAATGACAGTTAGGGTGTTTGACATATTTTAAGGGGGTCGTCTCATATGACAAACGTTTTTCTTACACTTTTTTATGAATTTTTTGTGACGAATAATACAGGCCAAATTGTCTGGTTTTTTGGGGTATACTTACAAACTATTCAACAGTCATTATAAATTTTTTTACGTTAAAATGTACAGTCAAATCGACTGTAGATATCTGGATTGACATAGGTGTCAAAAAAAAATTTAGGGGATGGTCAACACGATTCCAGCTGTTCCATTTTGATATGATATTAAAAAATCACCGACCGTTTTAATTGGTAGATCTGTGGCTATAGCCGGAACCAGAATTGAGTCAAAATTTTGAATTTTTTTTTCTGAACTGTCAAACATAAAAACACGATTTTCATCATATTTTTTTTTATTTTTTTAATTAAAAAAAAAAATAAATATAGATGTCACAATGATTCTGGTTCACGCTAATACTATAGATGTCCTGAGTATACCATAAAAACTTGAGCCCAATCGGTCAATTAGTTTTTGAGATATCGTGTTAACCGTTGTGAAAAATGACGTTTTAAGAAAAACGCGTTTGAAAGTTTGAGTATGAATGAAATAAAAATCTCTTGATTTACCATCAATCAGTGTCTCCAGATCGTGGGATTTTTCGGCCCCCACTCTACGGCCCACGAGCTCATGCTATCTTTCTCTATCAATAGGTTCGTGACTGTTGCTAGAGAGAGAAAGCATGAGCTCGTGGGTCGTAGAGTGGGGGCCGAAAAATCCCACGATCTGGAGACATTGCTTAGTGTTGGTTGTCGAGGGACGCTCGGGGGGGACGTAGAATCAGTCAAGCGTTAAAAGAGCTCTCGATCGGAGTGCTCTCGATCGCGAGGTGAGTGTATTGATTAATTTAATAGAATATATCAAATTAAAATTATTATTTATCTATAATTAACTTCAATATGTAATAAAAATAGTTTCAGTATCGATAAATATTCTAAGCTTTCAATTTTTAAATATATTATATAATTATTTATTGAAATAACGAAAATTTGTAACATTTTTACCTCCCACGTTCCTTTTTTTTCTTCTTCTAAGCATTACGTCATTTTCAAATAGCTCTTTTTTAAAATGGGAATAGGCAAAAATAATACTATTCAAGTTGTTTATAAATAATTGTTGTTTATAAAAAAAAACATTTTATTTATAAACCATTTATAATTTTTTATTTATAAATACTCTTTATAAATTTTATTATAAACTGTATGTATAAATTTTCTTATAAACTTTATTTATAAATTTTCTTATAAATATCTGTTTAAACTTTATGATATAGTAACTATCTCCGCCACAACATAAATATTAAATATTTATCAACTGCTAATAAATCCAAAGAAACTAAAAGTACATATATATCTTTTTAAATAAATAAAGTCTGTTATTTCTTTACTTGATTTTTATTTGCAAAATCGAATGCGCCGGTTTGCAAAAATCAAAATGGCCCATGAAAAGAAGCGAAATTTGGAAAAGAAGAAAGCTGCAAATTTAGTCACATCTTAAAGTGATTTTGAAAGCCAAATATTATTTATTGTAAAGAAATAAGAGACTTTATTTATTTAAAAAAGATATATATGTACTTTTAGTTTCTTTGGATTTATTAGCAGTTGATAAATATTTAATATTTATGTTGTGACGGAGATAGTTACTATATCATAAAGTTTAAACAGACATTTATAAGAAAATTTATAAAGAGTATTTATAAATAAAAAATTATAAATGATGTATAAATAAAATGTTTTTTTATAAATAACTATTTATAAACAACTTTAATAGTATTATTTCAAATTTTCGTTACATCAATAAATAATTATATAATAAATTTAAAAATTGAAAGCACATAATATTTATCGATACTGAAATTATTCTTATTACATATTGAAGTTAATTATAGAGGAATAATAATTTTAATTTGACATATTTAAAATGTGTCATACACCCTAACTGTTATTGCTTCAAAGAAAAAAATGTGGGAAAATTGTTTTTACCAAGTGAAAAACCGATTTTTTAACATTCTCACCATGCATTTTTTTAAATGTAGGGCCTTTGAATAGGTGGCGCCGCCACTTGGGCTCAGTCAACTCTCATGACACTTTTTTTCTACAGGCCTCTGAAGGAGTACCACGAGGCTGGTGTTACTTATCATATGAGCAAATTTAGATAACCCATTTTTCTCACAATTTTTACTTTAAAAAAAAAATAATAATGCACAGACGTAAAGAACTTGAACACAGACTTCTGTGCAGTATTATTTTTTTGAAAAAGTAAAAATTGTGAGAAAAAAAGTATTGTGTAAAAATTTCAATTAAATCGAAACATAGCTTTCGAAGATATATGACTTTAACCGAAGGCATCTCGAGCGGCTTCGCGGGGCTGAGCTGTGCGCACTGCACACTTTAGAGTTTAAACGCGTTTTTCTCGAAACGTTTTCAAAGACGTTGCGTAAAAAATCTCAAGAACGGCTGTACCGATCCTTGCAAAATTTTAATCAATTATTGTTAACATAATTGTGGTAAAAAAAAACTTTTTACTTTAGACATCCGCCATTTTGTAAAAAAATTAAATTTTGATAAAATCTCTCCGTCAAGATCAGAAGAATATTATATTTTACTAATTTCTTATGGGATTTTTTGTTTCAAGTCATGAGTTACATTACGCATCGCAAAACAAAATTTTTTTCTGGACCTCTAGCATATTGGTCGCAACTCAGGTTTTTTAAAAAACGCTCAAAAAGAAAGCGTTTTTTTTTTGGCCTTTTTTAAGGCTGCTGAAGCAACGGACAAAAAGTCATTTTGAATATATATAGGTTTTATGTAGCAAAAATACATGGATTGAAATTACTTTTAGCCGAGGAGGGTTTCTCGAAGTCAGAAGAGGGAGTAGCTCTCTGTTTTTTGAAAAAACTAATTTGTTTGGCTAAAATGGGAAAGTTTCGGCTAACTTAACCTAAAATCTAACCTTAGACTAAACTTTCCCATTTTAGCCAAACAAATTAGTTTTTTCGAAAAACAGAGAGCTACCCCCCCCACCTGGCTTCGAGAAACTCTCCACGGCTAAAGGAAATTTCAATTCGCGTATTTTTGCATCCTAAAAACTATATATATTCAAAATGACTTTTTGTCCGTTGCTCCAATAGCCTTAAATAAACTGCTTTGATAAATTTTTAATCGGAAATTTCCTTTATTTAAGAATGCGGATTCACGAAAGCCTCAGACCGATTCAAATTTTCTAATTGGTTTCTTGTTCCTGGGTAAATGTTGTTTCCTGAAAAGTCGAGATTTATGAATTTCTTTCAGAAATGATAAAAGATAATATTTTTTGCAATAAGGAAAACGATGACCCATGAAAGAGTTTAAGAGTTAATCTTTAAAGAAAGATTTTCATGGCATCAAGGGCTATAGTTAGTAGTGGGCTATATTATATATGTAATTAATTATGAATACTAAATTCTTGATCTGTACCACACTGTGTGACGATATGAAGACGCCAAATTTTCTTCAAACATAGCAGCTTACATAGCCGCATGGTCAGTGACGAGTGACGACGCGATACAAGACATTGCATGCTACAATACCTACAATATACACTTGAACACGTCAAATAAAACAATGACAAAACATTTACAAAAAATTATTATTTTAACTTTTATTGATTATTAATTAATTAACGTACCTTCAATTCGGGCGGGAGGTACCTTGGTGATCTACGAACAATTTTTGGCTGCTGCGGTTCGTTTTCTTTTCCAACCTAAAGTTCAAAAATATGTATAACCATTTAAGATGCAAAATTTGAGGATCGAAATTACAGTAAATTAAGAAAATATACCTATGTAGTGCTTTTAGTTTCGTTTCTTTGTTTCTGAACTAACCTTTTTCTCAAATGAGATGAGAGATCGTTTTGCACCAAGCTCGACACCATATACTGACATACTGTTTATTAAAAATGTAATAATGAAAAAGTAATGTATAAAAGAGTATGAAAGAGAAACTGCAATAACTATAACTTCTACGAGGCACGAGGCTATGATTGCGTTGCGTACATCACCTTACGTCGTCACTGACGTCACTCGGAAATCTCGGCAACTCGGCATTACTTTGCTCACTATATATGCACAAATAACCAATGTTGGCAGTGTCGGCGTCCAAATTGAAATGGTGGATTACTGTTGGAACCATGGGAAAATAATTTTGGCGGGTCGGGCGTCTGGCAGGGTTGGTCAGTTACACGTTACGCTAAAAGTGCAATCCCATGTCAGCAGAAAACGTCGGCCTAAACCTAAAGCAG
>CAJFCO010017454.1:0-15095 GCA_904066015.1 Synergus gifuensis | reverse complement strand
TGTGAACAACAAGATGGGGCCACTGTCGCGGTTTGTCGGTAACTACATAGACAGGTAGAGCCATCTATTGGCAAATTCTGGTTTCATATTTACACACCTGGTATTTCCGAGGTGTAGCTCTCCTCTAGCGAGGGATAGTCCCACGCGCTTCATGATCAGTTCCCCAACTTGTCTAGGAACCACCACTCGACAGAAGCGGGAAGCTGCTCTCTTTCACTTTCATGTTTCTGCACTTCTCGTAAGAGTCGCTGTTACTCCACTGTGTGGCGCTATATATTTATGAAATATACAATATAATTACTTCAAGAAAGCAATCCACACTTCCAATCCGAATGAAACAGAATTTATCTGAATTTTTCGGAAACCTACGGGTTGATTCGGATAGACTGGATTCATTCGGATTGAAAGTTCGAATTGATTGGATTGCTTGAAATTGAAAATTCGGATTGATTTTAATGGGCCTTCCTTTAATTTGAATCGAAAAATTTCTTCGGATTTATCCGGAATAACTCGGATTGGTTCGAAAACAAATTCCGGAAAAATTCTTATTCGTTTAAAATGCATAGTTTCAGTCCGAAACTTTTGCCAAGGAACTAACTTTTCAATGATAGATCTATATAGACCACTCGGGTTTCCTATGTCCGTCTTTGATGCGTCAAAATATAAGGTATTCAATCGTGCCTGCTGTATGTTTGGTGTACGGGTATGATGGTGATTAAGGCGTTGAATATTTTCCGGATCATTATCCCATAATATGCCTGTTCTTTTACACCAGGTTGGGTAACTGCTGTAGTCGCATCTCATATAGCTGACATAATTCTATATTTAGGTACCAGTAGGAAAATAGCAAAATATAAACAGAAAAAACAAGTTTCAGTCAGTTTTGTTACACGGCTGTTACGACGGTTGCCTACATACAGGCGTAGGGGCGAGCAGCGGTGCTGCGAGTCGTCGGTCGGCTACCCCGCGCTCTCTCGTCTTATGGTGATTCCACAGATCGACCTTAACTCTCGTGCCGGCGGCAAATTTCATGCCGGCGGCTTTTCGTTTTCGCGCGAGAATTTGTAAACAATTGTAAAAAAACGTTCTATTGAACACAATGTGTTTAAAAAATATATATATTTTAAATACATAAAAAAAATCTTGATTAGGTTATTTTTCATTAACAGTTTTGCTCATTTAATTTTTTTAATAAAAGAGTCTTTACAAAATATAGACTGTAAGAAATTGTTTTATTTTACAATTACAAAATAAATGACTTTTAATACAATTTAATAAAGATTTAATTCTATAAAGAGGTTCTAATGTACAGAATAAGCTATTGTTTACTAATTTAATGAATGAAAATTATACAATTAAATAGTGTCTTTGAAGTGAAACCCCTATAGATATTAACTGAGCATTATTAATAAAGAAGGAAATTGGAAATTAAACCGAATTTGTTTGTTAAATTCGTAGAATGCAGCTTCTTTTCAAAAGCATTCAGGATATAAAGTTTATTTTTGTTGTTCCCGTTTCATGAAACCAATTTTTAGTATTGAAATGTCTAAAGCACCCACAAATAAGGAATAAAATAATTACTTTGTTCTTGTACCTATATTTATTCATTTACCATGCAGGATAAACTAATAATTTTTTTTAATAACCTTATTTTTAAAATATAAAAAATATACTTTTATTAATGCTAAAAATACATTTTGACACAATATCATCTCAGTCGTTTAACTTAATTCTAAAATATATCTATATATAACTTAATATACATTTATTAATGCTAAAAATACATTTTAACAGAATGTCATCTCAGTCGTTATCTCTTTAAATGCTTATTTCTCTATCTCCTGCTCAAAAATTTCTAGGGCTTCCATTACACTATTGAAAGCTTCGAGCTGATGCTCCTCATCAAATTGTGCAAATTTGGCAATAATAATCTGTTGAAAGCCGTTTAGCACATTTTCTTCCATTCCTGTCGTGAGTGCCTCCGTTGCAGCACGCACATCTGTTTCTGCTACTGAAAGTAAAGCCTCGTCCTTCAAAATATCCCCTTCTTCTTCTTGTTCTTTCTGAATAAGAAAATTGTCTAATTCTTCAAAAAGACAATCTTCCGAAGGGGATTTTTCATTATTAGTGGAGCTCATACGACGTTTCTTGTCTATATGGTTAGCTGCTACTCGAAAAACACTTTCATCATCGGTTGCTGTTCCGCTTGAGCATCCTTCCTCAGTCTCGGAGTTTTCGTTAATTTCTTCTTCTTTTTCATCGTCTTCGTGTAAGTGAAGTTTGTAGTGACTACCGCCACTGCAATTCAAATACAATTTTTTGTTATTAATTAGGATTCTATATGTGTTATGGATTATAAACATGTGAAACGTTATTATAATTTTGCGTCTTACCTCCGACGATGAAGATGTGGTATCAAAAATATCAAATCATCATAATACTGCCATTTCTCAACTGCTTCCGGTTGACCTGATCCCGAAGGTAAAGGTCGAATTAACATTTTATGTTCTTTCGAAAATCGCGCTCTCAAAGTGTTCCAACGGCTCTTCATCTGTTTCGCTGAAAGAATATGTCGTGTTATTAATAAAAAATCTACACGGAAAAAGTGAAACAGTTTTCAATATTTGAATCGGTCTGATGCCTTCCAAAACTTGTTTTTAAAAAAATGGTAGAAAATTTTAGATTAGAAAATAAGCGCATTATTAAACTATAAGTACTTATTTACTTTGAAGTTATCTATGATGAGTATACGGGGGGCGAAGGCGGGCTCAAAAATTAAATTTCCCTAGCTAGGAAAAAATAAATAAAAAATAACTTTTTAGGTTAGTAAATTATGTTTTTTCGATTCTTTGACAGTAGCCGCCTTTGATTTCAATACATTGTTCATCAATTTATGTATCCAATTTGAAGATTTCTAGTAATTTTACTTTTTTTTTTCAGAAGCGTTACGGAAACAGGAAACAATTCTTTTTAAACAATTTTTCAAAAATCATATAACAGATCTCAAAAATGTATTGAAGTCAAAAGGAGACTACGTAGAATAGTAGCTTATTAAGTGTCAAAGAATCGAATAATAGTACATTTCGATACTAGTGCGCGAATGTGATTTTAGCCTCGTCTGAACGTTTGCGCACGAGCGAAGCGAGTGTGAAAAGGTCACACAAAGATAAAATCACTTTCTCGCACATGTATTGAACCGTATTTTTTGACACGATGTGTGTAAAGCTTGATTTAGCATAAGCTTTTTTGACCCAGCGTGTGCGAAATCGAATTTCGCGCACGGAGTGTCGAAAACATAATTTTTTAACCCAAAATATATTTATCATTTTTTTCATAACCAGGGAAAATTACTTATCACCCACCCCCTTGTATATTTCATACAATCATAAAATCACAATTTACAGTAAAATTTTATTTTGCCACACGTAAATGTTTTTTTTTTTTTATTAAATACTTTGTATAATTAATAACTAAATTTATTTGATGTACACAACACAGTGTGTCCCAAAAATAACCGAACTTTATATTTATATCATACAACATGCAGCGCCATCTATTAAAAACTTACAGCATAAAAAAGATACATTCATCCTCTTTCAAACGCACCTAACTTCATTTAAATCGGATGACAGATGTTAAAGTTACAGCCATTTCAATACAAGAAAAAGTGTGCTAATGTTACAAAACAAAAATGGAACAAAGAGCAAGTATAAAATTTTGTGTTAAACTTGAAAAAAAATTCGCTGAGACATACGAATTGATGAAAAAAGTTTATAGTGATGATTGTATGAGTCGTACTCAAGTTTATACGTGGTTTACACGATTTAAAAATGGTCGTGAGGACTTAAATGACGACCTAAGGCCAGGTCGTTCAGAAGCTAGTAATCGTGCTGAATTTGTGGAAAAAGTCCGTGAAATCATTGGTATCGATGCAAATTTTACTACGAGAATGTTGGCTGAGGAATTAAATACGAGTAAAAACACTATTTGGAGAATTTTAACTGAAGATTTGGGTAAAAGAAAGATCTGTGCGCGTTTTGTTCCACATGAATTAAATGAAGACCAAAAAATCGCTCGTGTGGAGCATTGCAAAGACATTGTTGAAACTGCTGAAAACGATCCAGACTTTCTTGATTCGATCATAACTGGTGATGAGACATGGTGCTTTAAATATGACCCTGAAACTAAGCGTCAATCTGCTGAATGGAAGACCAAAGGCGAGCCAAAACCAAAAAAATTGCGTTTTCAGAAGTCTCGAATCAAGACAATGTTGATTACTTTTTATGATTCAAAGGGTATTGTCCACAAGGAATTTGTTCCAGAAGGTTGAACTGTTAATGGAGAATACTATTTAGGCGTTTTACATCGTTTGTGGAAAAGAATTGGTCGTATTAGACCTGATTATCCAGCAGCAAAACAGCTGTTTTTATTGCACGATAATGCACCACCTCACAAGACCAAAAAAGTGAACGAATTTTTGATGAAAAAACGGATTTCTCTCATCAACCACCCTCCGTATTCACCTGATCTATCACCATGTGACTATTTTCTATTTCCAAAATTGAAAACCAAGACGAAAGGAGCATTTTATGATGATATCCCAGCCATTCAAGCAGCCGGAACAGAGGTGCTGAAGAACATTTCTATCAATGACATAAGAAAATCTATGCATGCGTTGGTTGATCGTTCCAAACGTTGTATTCAGTCTAATGGAACCTATTTTGAATAAATAATAACTTTCAAAGGTAATATAATGTGTATTTTATTCTATATCCAAAAAGTTCGGTTATTTTTGGGACACACTGTGTACATGTAGGACTTCTGTTAGGCTGGCGTTTTATGATTGCGTTGCGTCATAATGAGAGTGACCCAAGTGGAAATTACATGCTTGAACCGATACTTACAACCTGCGCGGTACTGCACCAGTTGTAATGTACCAATATTGGATAGCGAAAGCTGGCGCAGTATTGACTTTACCATTGGGTCAGTACTGTATCAGTGCTGCAGTACTGTAACAGTTCTTCACCAGTATTTGAATCCAGTACAAAAACAAACCTGGCTAATCAGTACTGAACAGCGTTATCATCCCAACACACAGTCAGATCTGCGCCAGTACCACTTCCAACACCACGCCAGTCTTAGCCAGTGTTGGCCTGTACTGACACTGTACTACGCCAATTGTAAATTTCTACTTGAGGAGAGACAAAAGTATACTTCTGTATTTTTCTTTCTTATTATTACGCAACGCAAAACGCAATCATTGGACGCCAAGCTTAGAAAAGAAATTGCGACATGAATTTTTCAATTATTCTAGAAATTTAAACTCACTATATTCTATTTACCAAATACTATCAACTTCCACTAATAAAATAATTTAAATAAAAAATAATATTATACAAAGAAGTACTTTTCTTACCTTCAGTCCTTTCGTTGTAAAATTTCTCCTTTTCGCTTGCTATTTGCTTCCAACTTCGCTCTTTTTTTGTTGCATCCATGAAAGAGGGATCATGCTTATTAAACATTTCAGGTCTTTGTTTAATGCAAAAAATTAATGACTGATTTTCGTCCAATGGCATTTTATATATTTTCGATATTTATTGTATGCCAATTTACGAGAGTAACTTTGTCTGCGCTCACAAGTAACACTCCCATGTGCGAATTTTCCATCGGGCCATAGTTGGACCAACTTTCTGTGAGTCGGGCCATCTTCGTCAACCAGAGGTTGGCTGACCTACCGAAATGATAACCAAGGCTCAACCATTTTTGCTGACCATTGACTACCATGGTTGGACCAACTATAGCTATTAGAAGTCGGCCCAACTCCTAAATGGTAGCTTTGGTCCGACTGTGTTTGCCTATCATCGGTTACCAAAGTCGCGCCAACTATGGCTTATACAAGTCGGCCCAGCTACCGAAAGATAACAAAGGGTCAACCATTTTTGCCGACCATTGACTACCATGGTTGGACCAACCATGGCTAGTAGAAGTCGGTCCAACTGCTAAATGGTAACTTTGGTCCGACTGTGTTTGCCTATCATCGGCTGCCAAAGTCGCGCCAACTATGGCCTATACAAGTCGGCCCAGCTACCGAATGATAACAAAGGTTCAACCATTTTTGCCGACCATTGACTACCATGGTTGGACCAGCCATGGCTAGTAGAAGTCGGTCCAACTGCTAATTTCTAACCATGGCGCTACAGTATTACCGACTACTGGCCCAAAATATCTTATTAAGGTTGACACGACTATGGTTATGGAGAGCCGACCCTACCACCAAAAGAAAATGACTCGTGCTCCATCCCGACTATTAGTTAAAAGTATTTTAAAGGCATGTGATAATTGATCATCTAAGCAATTAAGTTAAATCAATTATTCGCTCGTAACAATAAATATTTTTAGCTAGATAAAGTCAATACAAACCTTCGTCTGCAGTAAACGAAGGTTTATTGGCTCTTATTACCTAAAAATATTTATTCTTACAAATGAAAAATTGTTTTAACTAAATTGCAGTGATGGTAAATTATTACATGCCCTTAATAAAAGGTACCAAAATTGTGCTAACTCTGGCCATCATAAACTAATACGACCTTGATTTATATCATGTCAAAGTAGGTAGAGATGGTAGACAAATATATAAAAAGAAATTCTGCAGCGAAGCATACAAAATGATATATTAAAATCATATTTTATCTTATCTAAAGATTATCTAAAAATATGTGGTTCGTGAGTAGGTGCAGTTCACACAATAACCGAATTATTTTCACATTTTTTATTTATTAGTTTCAGCATAATACTAATTAATAGTAATAATAATAAATTTCACTTTTACTCTCTTTGTTTTCTGCCTCCTTCGCGATCACTGTATCTCGAAAGCCAGGTGCTAACTACAGAATTTATTTCTCCTGTATTTGTCGCCTCCCTCAAATAATCTAAGATGACATCTGCAATGTGTAAAAAATTAGGTGATATAGTTGCGAGATTTAAAGTTAGGAATATAAACGTATCAATAAGTTATATATAAGGAGTATAAAATAAAAATCATATTTAAAAGTAAATGTAATTTAAATGAAACTTTACCTTGCATGTGAGAAAAGGTGTTTGTTTCTGCGAAACTTTTTTTATTCTTTCCTTTTCCTGTTGCGCTGTAATGTGACTGAACATTTTTCTTTAGTATCGCACCTAGGATAGCAGCCACAGAACTCTTTGTATCCTCACATCTGTGAACTGCAATCGTCATTACCATTTTCTGGAAAGCAAATAATAAAAGATTAGAGTTACTGCATACATTTTTGTAATAAATAAAAAATAATATTAATTTACGAGAGCCTGAATTTTCTCCACATTTCCAGCCAGTTCGGTGTCGAAATTTATAAATGCCTGAAGATCGCCTATGGGTAAATTTAATGCGCTCATTTCTGGAGACATGGTGGTTGTCACGTTTGCATTTAACGCTATTGTTTTATCCATGATGTCTATTTTTTCTTTAATATGGCGTAATACTCGACGTTTATATGTCTTCATACATTTTCGAAGTCTTTCTTCAGTTTTTTTTAAAAAAACATAAATTTCATCATCACTTTCCATCGTCTCCAATAACTCCTCTTCAAGATCTTTCGCATTCTTCTTTTTTTTTCTTGGTGGTACTTTATCAGGTTCGTTGTTGATTTGTTCTTCTTCTGGATCGGTATTTATAATAAGATTCGTCGTTTCCTCATCAGTTGTTCCACTACCTTCTACATTTTCGTCAACTGATGAAGATTTATTCTCGTTATTAGTTTCTCCCTGGCTGTTCGCATCTCTGACTTCGTTCACTAAAATCAAATTAAAAATCAAACGTTTTTGAAGGATAGTAATTTGATGAAATATTTTCATCATACAGTATATGTAGAAAATATGTACCTTCCATCATTTCTTCTTGATTCAATTCTTCAACCTCTGACTCTTGGATAAATTGACCTAACAGAAAAGTATTAAAAATGCGATTAAATTTTCAATAGTGCTATTGAAAGTTTAGAACAATTGAAGGGTTACATGCAATAACCTGTTCTAGAATTTTAGCACTCGAATAGTTAGCTCCTGAGAACTTCGAAAACAATTTTTTTTATAAGGAATATAAAAGATACGCAAGAAAATTTCCTATTTAAATATGTGCTTTCAAAATCAAAATTCCAATAAAATTTTTAAAGGCTCACAGGGACCAACTAAACCGAGTCCTAAAATTCTATAACGGGTTATTGCATGTAACGGC
The DNA here is from genome assembly GCA_904066015.1 of Synergus gifuensis. Classification (NCBI taxonomy): domain Eukaryota; kingdom Metazoa; phylum Arthropoda; class Insecta; order Hymenoptera; family Cynipidae; genus Synergus; species Synergus gifuensis. The sequence goes on along the minus strand of CAJFCO010017454.1, from coordinate 6,847 downwards.
CTCAATTTAGCACAATATCACATAAATTCTTTTTTAATATAAAGAAATCTCTTTTCGAATACCTTAAACTTATATGGGATCTTTTAAAAATATAAAAATTCTTTCGCAATTGAAATAAAACGATAATTTATACGTTTTTACAGTCATGTCGCGAAGAAACTCACCCACTCTGAACACAGCGTTTTTTACATATAATTATACAGGGTGTTCCAGTACTGAAGGTACATATTTATATTTTTGTATTGCAAACAAAAAATTTTTTACTTCGTATTTTTTTTAGAATTCAAAAATATAAATATGTACCTTGAGTACTGGGATATATTTTACATATATTTTTCTGTGTTACGAGATGTCGTATAATTTAGTTTTTAAACAATCGCTCACTGACTTATTGAATTGGGAATCGTAGCTGGTCTACCTTAAATCTATAATAAATTTGATTCTATAGAGAATTGTAATTGTAAAAACGTCAGTAAATTTACTATTCTCCCTTACAGAAAGGAATGACAGGAAAAAAATGACAGAAGTGTTCCTGTGATTTTTTTTCTGCCGTATTTTCGCTGCCACAGGAAAACGACAGGGGAAATGATAGGGAAAATGACAGGTTCAAAATGACAGACCACATGAAAACGATAGACGTCTCTCGTTTTCTGTCATTTTCCTGTGATCGCGAAAATTTCTTTCGCGTAAGGGAGCTCAGCGTTGTCAACAAACTTAACAAACTGTTAATGTGAAAAGGCACTCGCGCTTATGTGAATTTAAGTCGGTAGCAGGGCAGGAACATTGGCCCAAAGTCGGACCGACTAAATTGCCAACATTGGCAGTCAAAGTAGAACCGACTGTTGGCGAAACTTTGCCCCGAACCTGGACCGATCATCGCAAGAACTGTTAAAATATCTTCTTATTTGTGAACTTACAGTGCCAAGTGAGTAAAAAAGTCAGAGTTATACCATTAAATGTGGTATAATCTGTCCACTTAGAGCTGTAAAGTTCACATAAAAGCGAATAATTTTTAATTTTTTACAGTGGCACACGTGGTCAGCTTAACCTCAAAAATTACAAAATATTATAATTTAAAGACGATAATACTTACGTTCACATTGTTGGAGTTTCGCTTCAGTTTCATAATTGTCGTCTGTAGACATCTTACAGCGAATTATATTAAAAATCGTACGATGGTTAAAAATTTTGTATACCGATGCTTATAGTGAAGCTTGCTAGGAAGAACATTCAACATGAAAACATGAACAGAGTACTAGAGTATATAGACTACAAAGATGAGGTGGACAGCATGAAAAAACAGAGGGCGCGCATGCTGTGTCGAATTGAATAATAACCAATCAGCGAAGAGATGGTTCGCGCGAAATTATAAGTGTAAATTTTTGAGCTAATAAGAACGCTAACGACAAAAAATTACCGATAGTCGATAGACCAGTCAAACAAAGAGATTTAACGGTGCTTTGTTCGTCTCAGTTTGTTCTCAAACAAATATATAATTATCTTCCGTTTTTTTAGTGATTTGTTTCGCAGGTGCTTTTATTGTAAAAATGTGCAGTGATGTGGACAGGTATGTGTATGCATAATATGTATATAAATAAAATATTTTTCAATGTATATTAATTTCAAAAATAAAGAGTAAATAGACATTGCTTCGATCATAACCTTATATTGTATTCGCAGTTCTTAAAAGTTATCAAACAATTCAGCAATGTAAAAAAAAAGTTGGAGGAAATAATTTTTGAACCTTAAATATTATAGTATATTATGCAACATTTTGAATTTCTTGAAATTAAGAAATAATTAGTCAATAATTTTACGGTTGCAAATTTAAACTTCAAAACAAATTTTATTTTGAGAAATCGAATCCTAAATAATAATTACAACTTAATTTGAATTCACGATGTTAATAACTTAATAAAAGTGGAAGTTAAAATTTGAAAATTACATAAATTAAACATTCATAACTTTTGCTTAAGCTTAAGAAAATTTTGAACACGGTTCCAATAAATTAACATTGTTCTGCATTAGATACGTCAAGTAGAATATAATAAAATTATTATAATGTGCATGAATAATTCATATAAACATATTTTAGCCAAAATTAAAATTTTTCAGGTCTGACGACACCCAAAGGAGACGAGAAAAAAAATATGCTCTAGTGCAGTTTCTCTCAAAAAATAAAGGACAACAACCGATTGTTGATTTGATTCGTTCGAGTTGGATAAATGAGGAATCGGAAACATGCTTTTATCCAAAGCAGAAAGACTACGCTAAATTATATGATTGGATTCAGGAGGGTCAAAATCCTGATAGTTCTTGGTTAAAAAATCAAAAAATTCAAGTTATTAGAAAATACCGTTAGTTTTGGTGTAATTGCATTAATAATGTTTTAAATTGAACTTTCTGGTAGATTCAAAAACTATATTGAAGTTAAATATTTAAGAAAAAATTGAAATATGGTTACTTTAATTTATGATGATTATTATTATACATTATTTATACAGAATTACCTACTTAATTTATCTTTCTACATAATGGTAATATTGTTGCACATTCTTTTGCAGGATCTTTCCAAAAGGCAGAACGGGGCTTAGATAAGTACCTACAGACGCTTGAACTTGGTGACACAACAGAATCCATGTTTTCAGAAAATCCCGAACAATCTGAACCTTCAACAAGATATATCATTCCAGCTCGACAAAAGAATCCCGCTCCGGCCATGGAAGTACAAGGTATCTGTATATATTATGTATATGAATATAATAATATTGTTAATTTGCTAATTATATTATAATTTGTAGGAATCCTGGCGAAATCTAAGAAGTGAAAAACAGATTCTACCGTTTTAAGTAAAAAAGGTAAGATATTTTGTAGTTATAAATCTTTCAGAAGAAGAATAGAAATATAATTTTAAGGCATGATAAAATACTATTCAATCTTATTTAACAGATGTTAAACGGTATAAAAAAACAATATCTGATTTTGAGCGAACGATCATGAAAGATATGGACAAAACTTTTAACAGCATCATATATGATGTTGATGACAAACTCGCAGAATGCGAGAGGAAACTCATCCTCAATTTTGGCCGCCCATTAGGGAAAGGTATTACAGAAGAAAAGGCAAAACTACACGTGTCCTTGCCAATATCCGATGTGAATACCTTCCAGGAGTTTAATGATTCACTAAAAAGTGATTCTGAAAAATTGGCAGCATTAGTACGTATATATTATTTTTTCAATTTTTAATAAGAATAATAGTTTTGTACAATTTCAAAGAAAAACATAAAATGTACTTTTGGTTACTATATTTAATTCCTGGAATTGTTAGCTATTTTTTATTAAATTATGTGTCTTCTCATTCTAAAAAGACCTCTGTTCTAAATGTACTACATACATTACTCTTTGCTACGCAGAAAGCTATTATGATGCGATTTACACCTAAAACTTCAGTAAAAGATGCTGTTATAACGATTTTGCCTAAAATCATGACCAAGTCAGTCCAGCTTCAATATTCTTTAACCGGAAAATCAAGTAAAAGCAGGGAGAAAAAATTAAAATTGAATGAGACGGCTGTCTACAATTGTCTAAAAGGTATTATGATTATTATATGTAGATTTATCTCCAAATACTTACTATTACTTTGAAAGCATGATATAGTACTTATAATAAGTATTTATACTTATCTTCTTTGGTAAAACAGGCATCATGGTACACTTGTTTACGATTTTAATTTTATTATATACATTTTTTAGACGTTTTGTGTAACCGCTTCGGTATCGAAGAAACCAACAAGGAGATTGGGAAAAGAATTAGTCGATGGCTAATTGGTGCAAGTGATCGAGAAGGTGGCAAAAAAATGAGAGAATTAAAAGCAGCTGCAAATCATCCTGATGAGTAAAAAAATGATTATATTTATTCAGCGCTAGATAAACCAAATATAATAATGTAGTAAAAAAATCGGAGATAGTTCTTTTCCTCTGTACATACCTATATAGATTTATACTTTGATTTAAAAATTTTAATAAAATAAATTAAATTTGAAAAAAAACCTCAAGGCAGAGAGTAGAAAAGAAAACGTTTTCACTTTTTTTTTTCTATAAATGAAGTAGACTTATAATGTACTTCTTCCCTGCTACATCTAACAAAATGCATTTCCTGTGGATTCTTTTCATGCTAAAAATTCTTGTAGGCGTGACATCCATGCATGGTATTTCTTCAACTTTTGAAACTCCAATTTCTTCAGATGACATTGGCTCCTTAAAAGCGTCTTTTGCTCCTGAGATGATAAGTACTTTCATAAAAAAATTACTTAAGTGAATTCTTTCAGTGCGTGAAAATATGTCTGTTAATTGACAATATTCTCCAATTTTTAATTGTACTACATTATTAGGATGTTTAGTACTAATAAAAAACTTTGTTATTTTGACGCTTTTATAGTGCAAGAACGAGTCTCCATAGATGTTCGTTGTTGAAACTGGTTCGCTTATCAGTGGATAAACGTCTAAAGACTTGCGACACTACTCCTTTGGGTGTTCGCACGTGTGCTTTGATTTGCCCTAAACAATTTTCAAATGGAAAAGCAGAATATTCAGATAAAGGAGCTTGCATGTATCGGACGTCTCCTGCCACATGAATTAAATTATGTATATTCATTACCAGTGATGAAATTCCATAATGTTGTGGCATTTCGGATACAAATTTTCGAAGTAATTGTTCAGCATAATCTACTTTAGGAACAGCTAATTCAGGATTAAATAAAATTCTACAAGCTGTGTACAAAAGGAGAAAATGTTTATACATTTCAGGGGATAAAACTTTTCGGAAAATAATACCACCAGCATATAAAAGGACAAATCTGAATTGTGTAGCTTTCCAATTAGCTAGTCCATCTAATGCGAATGTGTTCCTTTGGAATTCCTTTGGTACTGCCTCAGAGAGTTGAAGTAAAAGCTGATACAATAATTGTCGACTTTGTAAGCTGATTTTTCCTTTGTGAGTTCCAGTCATCCATTTATCTATTAAAAGTTTCATCGTACCTTCTGCTAATAAATGCATATAATCCAGTAAAACTCCTAAAACTGGATCGAAACCAGGTATACGAAGAAGTGGTGATGTTTGTCCTACATGGTGGTGCTCTGGCTGAGTTTGATGCTCAAAAGATTCTTTAGTACGAAGTCTGCAGTCAAAATCGGGATATACTCGAACTTTACTTCTGGGATTGGTTTTCGAAGCGCTAACGGATATTCCCTTTATTTCGCACCGTTCACATGCATAAAAACCAGTATGTCCCTTAATGCACTTAAGAAAAGCGCGTGCTGGTGTGTCACAAACAACGGCCTTCAACGTAAATTCAAACTTTTTACCTTCTATATTAATACCATTCTCAATAAGATGGGAACATTCTTCGACAAAGTCGCTTAAAAGGTCGTTTGAACTAGCTGGTTTTGAATTGCCGGCATATAAAGCGACTATGAAGGGTTTTCAATAGTATTGCGGATTAATTATTTGCATGAGAATTGGCATCATTTCTGCATCAGACTTGTTAAATAAGGGGAAACCATCAACATTAATTATACAAATCACTTTGTCGGCGTTGAATTTGGAATTCATAATCCGCAACTTTAAACTAGGTTCTATTCCCAAGTATACGTACTCGCCGATTTTACCTCTTTTTGATAGCATACCATGAATTGCACCTTCAGACCTTTTTGTACCTAACAGAGTTTCTGCACATTTTGGAAGATCCCAGTGTCCTTCTGAACGCAGAATTTGTAATAATTCATTAATTACTGTGTGAGGTAAATGCTTCATATTCTTCCTAGCCCATTCAGCAAGTTTTTCATGCAAAATAAGTGGATTATTTGGTCCTGATGGTCCTCCTGGTGAACTATCTGTGGAATCAGGCTCTTCATTGACATCTTTAGATGTGTTCACTGGATTTTGGGATGTTTCGCTTCCAGATTCCGAGTTATATTCTGTTTCCAATTGCAATCTGCAAGGTAGGGATATGGTTTTTTTTTTAAATATTACTACTAAAAATAAATGTTAGAACGAAATTTAGTGTAGTATTATTTCCTATTCCAAAATCTGAAAGCGTTTTTATCATTGGATTTGGCAATGGTGACTTCTCGAAATAAAAAACATGTTATATTGGAGCACGAAGTATACCCTTAATAGTAATATTATTAATAATAATAGGATTTTGTAATATGTACAAAATTAAATTCAATTTACCTGCAAGTACTGTTTGAAGTGGTACCCTCTATATTTTCGCCAACACAAACGTTTAGATCCTGTTCCTCGTTTTCATCAAGCATAACATTACTGCTATGTTGCATTTCTAAACTATCCGACAACGACGTTGTCGAAAACTTTTCAGAAATATCCGCATCACATTCCGATGACCCATCATCACTGTTATATGCCAAAGTAATAACTCTTTTTTTTCTTAATGCTCTGTGTTTTTTAACACGATTATAAGAGGACATCGCGAGATGAGTGTAACTTAGTTTTAATCAGTTACTCTCCAACACTGATTGATAGACCACTGCGTCATTTCAAATAAAAGCGTGGAGAAAAGTAGAAGCTTGAAGCGCGCGAAATTAAAATATTTTTGACAGTTCTTCCGACGGTCGGTCCAGGTTCGGGTCAAAGTGGGGACGATAGTCGGCTACAAACTTTTTAGAACGTATTAACTACTTTGTTTTTGACTGTTGGGTCGAATTTGGCCCAAACTTGAGCCTACAGTCGACATTACTCATGTGAGAAAGAATTTTTACAGTTCTCCCAATGGTCGGAGCAGGTGCGGGCCAAAATAAGCTCGATAGTCGTCTTCACAGTTTTTA
>CAJFCO010017453.1:0-26042 GCA_904066015.1 Synergus gifuensis | reverse complement strand
CGTAAGGCAATGCAGAAAATTGTGATGCAGAATTTGTTATCTTAGCTACAGAAAATATGCAAATATGTCCCTTTTACCTAGCGAAAATGGAACCTCTGTAGAAACTCTATTTTTTCTCAGTTTTTCCCTTTTTTTCCCTAGGCTAGGGAAAATCCGAGGTACTGAAGAAAACTTCTTGTCAGATATAAAATCTGCAGTTAAAAATACGGAAAGAGATCAGCTTTTCGGTGCCCAAAGAAAAGCTCCGTTAAGCCTCAAGTTTTGCATATATATATATGAACTTTTTCCCTTAGGCTAGGGAAATTCTCAGGTACTTCAAAAAAATTCTAAAGTCAAATTTGAACTAAAAGCGACCAGAAATATGTAGGAACGATGTTGTCCCATTAACTTTTTCGAGGATAAATATAACGGAGCCAGAAACTTCCAAAATTTCACACATTTACCCTAGGCTAGGGGGAAATAGTAGGGTCTAGGGAAAATTCCAAGGCCGGATTCGGATTCAGCAGCTCAAAATCCATAAGGGTAGCTTTGTCACATGTAAAGTTCAGACTACTTTTTTTTGTGGGCCTGTGAAATCTAATATAAAAGAATTCCCTAGGCTAGGGAAAATCCGAGATACTTTAAAAAACTTCTTGTCAGATATAAAAAGTACGGAAAAACATCTGCTTTTGCGTGCACAAACAAAAGCTCCGTTAAGCCTCAAGTTTTGCACATTTATGCACATTTTTCCCTAGGCTAGGGAAATTCTCAGGTAATTAACAAAAATTCTAAAGTCAAATTTGAACTAAAAGCGATCCGAAATATGTAGGAAGAACGATGTTCCATTAACTTTTACGAGGATAAATATTACTGCAACGGAACCTGAAACTTTTAAAATTCACACATTTACCCTAGGCTAGGGGAAAATTGTAGGGTGTAGGGAAAATTCTGAGGCCGGATTCGGATTCAGCAGGTCAAAATCTATAAGGGTAACATAGTCAGATGTAAAGTTCAGACCACTTTTTTTTTGTGTCCCTGTGTAATTAATTATGTAATTATTTTGGCACTTTATTCTACATGTATAACACTTATTTGAATTTTTTTTACATATTTCAAGCTTTAATAGAGCTTCATGGCACTACCATATTAAGAGATGAGATGGAACTTTCCCCTACAATTAACTAAATAATTTTAAATTAATAAAAGTTGAATATTTACATAACGCCAACCTTTAAGCATGATGTCAAAAAAACCTGCTGATTTTTTTATCTATTTTAACTTATTTTTGAAAAAGATGCAGTAAGTTAAAGTTCTATGATGTGAAATTCATACCGATAGCCATATTTTTTTATCTTTATCTGCTAATAAATTTTAAAATAATTTTTGTTTGAATAACCACGAATCGAATGGGAAAAATATTCACAATTAAAATATGTTTGTGACGTAAATCTTTTTTATTAGCAATTTCTTTTGGCTGACTTATTTTTGTCTCCTGTAATTCCTCGGAACTAGGTAACTTTTTCCAATAAATTTTTCTTGATCTTTGTTTAACACTAAAATATTTCTTAAGTGGGCTTTTTTTTCTTAATTGAAAATTTGATTTTACAGAACGTTTTTTGTATTTTCTAAAAAATTTTATAAATGTGAGTTAATCCCATGCCACCCTTCAAATGTATATTTTGCATGTAAAATTAAGATACTGAATTATAATTACTCTGTAAAATTGAATAAGAGCGATCTCATATGTTATTAGTTACTATATTTTCACGCAAAAAAATTCTAATATATTTAGAAATCAAATAATTGAAATTGAAGTGAATTTTGGTCAATTCAATAAGCTCAAATATTAGTAGAAATAAGAAAGTTTACATCATTGCTCTAATAGAAAAAAAAAAAAAAAACATTTTGTTTGGAAAAAAATATACGCGTACTTGCGCCCTTTTGATTAATAGTCTGAGAAAACTTAATACTTAAAAAAATATTTACTCTTATCTCACCCCGCTCTAAACTTAATTAATTATCATAAAAATAGTAATGATGGACACACACATAATTAACTAAATTTTATATGCTATAAAACGTAAAATCTTACCCCGTCTCCTCATCAAAGGACAATTATTTTTTCTCTGAAATTACTATACACCCCGATCAGATTTAATGGATTTTTGTATGTATTGCGGTGACAGAAGAAAACATCAGAATTCTACAGCGACTTTTCAAAGGAATAAGACTCTAGAGAGGGGGCTTTCGCATATAAGACGGAATATGAAGCAGGTCTACCTTTAGTTTATCCCAAAGCCGCGTCTCTCTTTGTTCTACTTCTTCATCTCTCCGCTTCCGCTTTTTCATTATTATATATTTTTCCGACTCAGCACTTTTCGTGAATAAAAACCATGTGCAAATATAAATTAAACAATATTGTGTTGAAAACTTAGAATCAGTGTTTCATTTATTTATATTTTTATCAGTGTACTACGACTTCTCAATTTTTCTTTTCTTTTTTCTAAAGGATCTGTGTTCTAGAATCAGTATAATTTTAAAATGATTGCGAAAATTACAATAGTATCTCTCTTAACTTTGGGATTGTTTTGTCGAAGTGCTACTAACCAGACTGTCATTGGAGTTAATTACAAATCGGAACAGGAAATCAACGATTCTAACTTTATTACTCGTAAGATTCATTTTTGATTCTTATAAAATTATGCATGATTTTAGATTTAGCATTCAGGAAAAAGGAAGAAAAACTTCAGTATACATGCGAAATTGATTCAAACAATAAATAATACACTATATTACATTTGATGTTTGCTAAAATTTTCCTTTAGCATTGAAGAGCAAATTCATATGTCGAGCTAATGACTACATTATTTTTTTTAAGCAATGATCATTTTTTTCTTGTTCATTTTAATTAAACAATTGTTTTTCTACAGGTAAAGTTACGTGTAAGTTAATTGTCATTTTTGTGGATCAAATCATATTCACTTTCGTGCTTAATCAGTCATTAATAATGGTCTCAAAAGTTTCTTTTATAATTATATGAATAATTCTGATATGGTTAAGATTATTTTATTTAAACAATCAAAGTTAATTGAATATATTACAAAACAAATAATATTCTTTATGCGTTTTAATTAAATTAACTATTTATTTATATAAACTTTATTTCCTGTACGAAATTTTCGAGACAAAATATTTTATGTAATCTGAACTTACTCATACGTCTACAATTCTTATTTAACAATTTTACAGATTGTTGTGGTAAAGAATGCATAAAACACTTTTATATAAACTCACTTTTAGAACGTGTTGCCTAATAATTCATGTTTTTTTAAAAATATATTTCAGTATCTCTGTGAAATTGAATATTACCAGTATTAGTACACTTTAATAAATTAAGACATAAAATAAAAAATGTCAGTAGCTATCAACATTTTATTAAAAATGAACAACCAATTTTGAACTGATATAAAAATTGTAAATATAAGTTTGAATCAAATAATATGTTACTATTTACTGCGATACGAAATAAAACATTACACAGTAAACATTTTTTTTCATATTTTAATTTTTAAAACGAAACTTTTACAGTTATTTGCATAATTTTATGGATATTCACAATTCAGTTATGTTTATATGGGTTAATGTAAAAATAAATTTTCAAACTGTCAAGATAAATAAAATTTATATAATAATTTGTTCTGAAATTTTAGAAAAAGTTAGAGAACATTAAAACGGAGGTTTATTGGCACTTTCTAGTTTGCATAATGCAAAAAAATTTCGTTTTGCTAAAATCGGTAAAGCATTTGACACTTTGAGATTAGGTGAATCTAATCTCAAACCTTTCCAATTTTAGCAAGAAAATTTTTCAAGAAAAATCCAATTTCCAGAAAATTATATAATATGTAAATCTTTTCTTAAACATAAATTAAAAAGTTAGGTAAAAGTTAATTAAAGTTAGATAATCCAAATGATAATTAAAGTTTAGAAACCTTAGAAATCATCTAAGAATTTCAATCTGGAGTTGATTTCAATAATTTCTATGTAGTCAACCCATTTTTCAAAATGCGTAGAAGAGACCAAAAATCTCAACTTACGTGTATTTTCAATATGCGTAAATAATAATTTACATAACAGTACTATTATCACGTGACTACAAGTTTATACATGAATTTTAATTATTAGCCAATATCTAAGGAGAATGAGTGATCGACGCATAACAGACTTTCTCTAACACCTAAAATGAACGTGACAGCAATAAAGTCAAGGTCGCACGGAGAAATACTTTTAAATCTCTTTATTACGATTTTTTAAAGTCTTATTCTTTCTCTTTTACTTTACAGAAACTTTACAGTTCTTATTTGACTTTAATAGTAAAGGGCTTATTTTATTCCTTGAGAGGTATTTTATAATTGCATGTAAAAATAATTCTTACAGTATAATTTCTGAATAATAAGTATTTAAAACAAATAAATCAAATGTAAACAAACATTAAAATTAAATTAACAAGGATCTATCAATATGGGTTACAGTTTTTCAGATAAATCACCTATACCATGGCTTAGACCTACTATAGACTTGCATATTCCATTTTGGCGAATATGTGGATAAGTTTTTTGTAATTCCCAAAATATTCCATACAATTCCATTTTGACAGAAAGATCAATTTCATTCTCTGTTCATTCTCCATGCTTTAAAATGTGTACAGGCAGATTTTTTTGCACAAAAAAACCTATTCTAATGTTTACTTTAAGAGAAAATCTACTTTTTACACATTTTCCAAACTGAAATTAGCAAGAAAAGTAAAAAGATCATCTATATTTACTGACTTAATTTACTTTCGCACGAAAATTATTATTAATTATCAAAATTATTTTTAACACAATAAAAAATATTTAAATCGTTTGATAAATTCATGAACAGATTATTTTAGTTATTTTGACAACACTACCTGGCACTACTTTTACACTTTCTGAGAGACTTTGTAAAATCCACGCCACTGACTATAAGCCACGCAACGCCGCAACGGTGTAAACACACGCTATGTGAAGTCATCTTTAATAATGAACCCACATTCAAGTCTAAGCAACTGCAATCCGTCTTTCGTAAACTTAAAAGTGCTTCTTTCTGTTTCCTTTTGCAGCATTTCGCATGCAGTCGCTCGTGTCTACGTGCAGCCTATGTCTGAAACGCGAAACGCTGCAATGCGTCGCGAGCGCACCGCGTTAGGTTTAAGTTTCGTGTATATGTGTGGATTCAGCTTCAATCGACGCGACGTGAAGAAAAGACGTGATACGCGTCACGAGCGCACGTAGCTGCGGCATGCGGAAACTTAGACATGAATGTAGATTCACCATAAAGGGGTTGAAAATGACGATATCACTTAAAGGTTAAATTTTTTGTGAAATGTTTTGCTCTTTTAGCAAAGAAAAAAGAATTTAATTATAAAAGAATTCCTTTAATTACATCAGTGACGATTTAAAATAAATCAAAACTGATAAAAATTTGATTGTTTGCTTTCGAATCAGATGTAACCTTTACGTGGACCGTAATTGGGACATTTACCGTATGAGATTTCTTTTAAATTTCTGATCTTAAATTCTTATTAAATGAGAAGGTATTGGTTTTGAGTAAAAAATGACTTATACTTCTTTTATAAAATGGCGCAGTTTCAAGACCTCCTGAGTGCGAAAATAGTACATTTCGATACTAGTGCGCGAATATGATTTTACCCTTGTGTGAACGTTTGCGCACGAGCGAAGCGAGTGTGAAAAGGTCAAACAAGACGAACATCACTTTCTCGCACATGTATCGATCTGTATTTTTTGACACAACGTGTGCGAAGCATGATTTACTGTGCTGATCTCACACTCGGAGATACTTTTAACGGAAATGATTTGAATTGCGTTAAGAAAGATAACAAGTTTAAATGACTTTAGTAATATGAATGCAATTCTGAGTTTATATTATGCGCCCCTGGCGCTTCTGATCTCTAACGCGTAAAATGACACACAACTCTGACGCACAGTGGGTTAAAAAAAAAATTTCGCGGACAAATTGATATTCAGAAGCGATTTCAGAACCGATTTGAACCTTTTTTTTTAATTAAGGCTTATAAAATTCCGCACAAGACTGTTGATCCATGTTTTGAAAAAAATTTTTTTTCTTTATTTAATATCAAAAAAGAAAAAAAAAAAATTTTGTTTTTTGAACACCGAGTTTCGAAAAATATTTAGATTCAATTCCAAATACCTTGAATCAATGAAGCAACTTTCGAGGAAAATTTTCCAATAGCTTAGCTATTGTTTAAAAATGTATTGAATTGGTTATAAACAAATAAGTTAGTGAAAATGTATTCATGAGGATTGACAGTGATTAAATTCGCACTAAATATGAATCATTTATGGACAGAAACCGATTTTTAACTAAATTCATGAAAGAAAATAAATAATTTGTTATTTTATAAAAAAATTTTATAAACTTTTGGCCATATCAGGTATTTATGATGACATACATAAAGTTTTTTCTACTGAATCGGCCAAAAATTATAGACTATTATATAGTCGTTCAATAACAATTGATAATTGTTTAAACAAAGGGTCTAGCCGGGTAAGCATCTAAAATCTGCCCCCGCATGTATCAAGTCCAAATTGGTACGATACATTGGCACCTATGAGTCACAAATTTCCTGCAAATCTCAATCTTAAAAACGTATTTTTATAGGAGTTATGGAGGGGGAAAGAAAAATCAAAAAAATAGTTTTTCTCATAAACGGCTCAACCGATTTTTATGAAAGAAAAATATGTTATTTAGGTCGATGAGAAGATTTAAAAAAAAATTTTTGAATATTTTCGACGAAAATAACAGGTCTTAAAAAATTTTTTAAGTTTTCAAACATTTTTTTTGAGGTTATGTTTTATAGTGACACCCACCATTTTTTCAATAAAAATTCATAAAGATGTCCTCTTTAACATATGTTTTTGTCAAATTTTTTTAAGTGGTGCAACATAGTGAAAAAAAATAAAAATCCTACTCGGGACACTGTGTAATAGGGTGGTTCAAAAAGACTTTTTTTTTCTAGAGAGTCTCGATCCCCCCAATTCTTTTCTAAATCCGAAAAAAGAAAGGTCATATTTTTTTTCTTTTTTAAATTTTGATTTTAATACGTGCCACTTTTGACTTGAAGTTTCCCATGTAAATTGCATGGGGAAAAATCACTTTTTGGAGTTTTTGGAATAATTTTTCAAGGTTTCGAAAAATGTTACGGGAGATTATAGAGACTTGTTGAGGACTATCCAACAAAGAATTTCATGTACCACACATATGGGTTTGACACCTCTAACACACCCCCACGGTGCCTTGAAAACTACTCTTAAAACCAAAAATGTCAATTTTTCATAAAACCGACCATCTGTGCACTTTATTCTCATTCTTTTTTTTATAAAAATTATTTCTACTAGTCTAGTGGAATATTTATCAACATTGGTTAATTATTTTCAATTATTTAAACAAATTCCATTTGTTTAAATAATTTTTTTTCAAAAATACGTTTGTCTTTATAAAAATTACTACTATTCGTCTATTAGAACATTGATTAACAATGTTTAATTAATTTTCAATTATTTAAATAAATTGAATTTGTTTAAATAATTTTTTTCCGAAAATTCTTTTTTTCTTATTAAATATTATTACCAATGATCTAATGGAATATTTGACAAATTAGTTTTCATTTGTTTAAATAAATTCCATTTGTTTAAAACATGCTTTTTCCAAAAATTCAAACTATTTGCAGTTTATTTTCGTTATATGATGTAATTTTATTTTCTAATATTTTATAATTGTATAATCAATAAATTATTATTTTAACATCTAAGATATAAAACATTTATAATACAATTTATTTATGAGATTTCATCGAATTACAAAGATATTAGCTCTTTTCTTTTATAATCTACATCTTATTCTATTACTTTGTGTCGCGAGATAATGTTGTTTTCTTGCTATCTGGAAACTTTTTCCTATATTCTGTAACGGAATGTAATAAAAATTGTTTTTGACTCTCATCTCTCGTTAACTCATTGTTGAAATCAGATATCAATTTGACGGCTCTCTCTCTGCAATATCGTTGACAACTTTGAGTTGAGTAACAATTTCTTTTCCTTTTTTATAGGCTTCATTTTCTATCCAGTGTGAAGCATCTTCTTGTAGAAAGGACGTATCTATCTGGAAAACTGAAAATAATTTATTTGAATCTTCTGAAATGAAGTATTCAATGTCTTTATTCAGCACTTCCTTATACTGTTTTCCTTCGATTCGTTTATAATTCAAGAGGCCTTTATTGGACTTTTGTGAAAAAGCCTCCACCATTAAATTTTTGGTTACTGCTGGAATCTCGTCGTCGAAAAAAGCTAATGCAGCTGTTTCAGGCACAAGATACTAAAGATGTCCGCTTAGCTTTTCTAAAACAGCAGTGGAAATTTCTCGATCCTGCTTTGCAAAAGAATGGATCAATTTCAATAATCCAAGGTCTTCTTTTGGCGCTTTGGCAGCAAGAGGTGCATTGAACCAGATCCTAACATAAATTTGCATCAGATATATACAAATTTCTCGACAAGATTTTAAATCATTAGGTAAGAGAGGATACACTTCTCGAAAAAGAAATATTTTAAAAATATAGAGGGCTTTTGCCATCCACCTAGCCTGGTGCATTGCTCGTGGAATCCGAAATGAAATTCCTCGTGGTGGTTCCTCTCCTAAAAAAATTACCACGAGTTCTAAGAACTCACGGTAATCTTCTCGGCAGTGTTTTTCATTGAGCTGTTCCCGTGCAAAATGGAGAATCCCATTTACTTCACCTCGAAGAACTTTTCTCACTAGTCGATCTTCTATTCCAGGCTGGAATTTCATAAGATCTATTTCGCTCCAGGAATCCTGAAATTTTTAAAAAAATGGGACATTCGGACCTAAGGTATTGCCAAATTTGGTTTCAAAAGCTGCTCTTAAATATATTTCAGCCATATGATGACGACAAGAAAAAAGGATGATTTCGCGCTCCAAGGTAACTTCGAGTAACTTACAAACACCGTTGTATTTTCCAGTGTTTGAAGCTGTCGTATCACAGCAGAAAGCTTGAACCTCATTAAGTAAATCCCATTCTTAAAGTGTTTCATACACAGCATCAGCTTCATCCTTTCCTGTTCCTGATTCAGCTTCCGGGACTCCGAGCAACATTTCTTCACCTTCTGCGCTGATGACAACAGGTAATCGATCTACCTTGTCACTGCCAGTGAGTCCAGAGAGTAATTTCCCATCCCAATGTAAGGTGGTTGCTCTATTTTTAAATGTTGTACATTTTTCGCGAATTTTTTCCATATGTTCCATCCTACATTTTTATCGAAATCTCTTTATGGAGGATCTGCTTAAAACAGCAGAAGAGAGATTGACTCCTAGAGCTTCAGCAGATGCCATAAGGAGATGAACTGCTCTCCTATCACTCACTTTTGATGTGTCAAGAGCAGCAGCAAGTCTTTCTGTTAGGATGGGTGTTCTTTGAAGTTTTTGAACATTAGATGGACCAGGCAACATTTCCATTTCTACGTCAACAGAAGAAAAACTTTGGTTGAGGGTTCTAGGTGATTCACTGCTACTGATCGATGATGCCAATTCCACACAAGTGTCTGGAATAAAACAATTTAATGAGATTCTTATATTATATATTCTTATATTTTCTGAAATATCACATTTACACAATACACACACTTTCAACGTTAAATATGAAAGAAAATTAAATTTGGTAATAAAACATATTTTACTGAAATAGTACATTTGAAGACGTTCAACCCAACGTTATAATAAATTATAAACCAACCCAAGATTCTAATACATGAATACTGTTAAATAAATTATTTTCAAAAAATGCTAAACTTACTCAACATTAAAATTTCCTCGTGAGCACGGTTTTTCCGAATTTCAACAATTTCCTCTTGTCGTTTATTCTCATCAAAATATATTTTTAAGGGTATAAGACATCCTTTTCGGGTTTTTAGCCTTTGGTTTACCAAAAACATTTTGGCTTCCTCTGAAACTGTTGGGTCCTCTAAAATCGTTTGTGATGCAATATCGAAAAGCATATTCAACTTTTCTAAAAAATCTGTTTCCTTCTGCACTTGACTCTCTGTTCTCAAGTTGGCACGTTTTTGTATGTTCCTGTATTCTTTATGTAAATTTTCTAATTTACCCACACAACGTTGGTTATCTCTTACCGGAAGGCTTGCCTTTGCCCAAAAAATTTTCACTTCATCCACTACCACATGGGCACTTGATCTTAAACTTAATTTTACATATCTCATATTGTAAAGTAACACTCTAAACGCTTGCAAATTGCTTGGCAGTTTATTTCCAATAATTTGCTGATCTTCATGAACAACTAAAAACACTTTCTTCCGTAATTCTGCCATGTTCAAGAGTAAACTGAAGTTAACACTGCAATTGCTCAGAAATTACTGCCGGTACATCCGTTTGCAAACGGAGAGAACAGTTACAAAATTATACAATGATGGAAACGATTTTGCTAACCTTCTCCCCAGGTATACTCGAAAGGTATATTTCGAAAAATATATCTCCTAAGAGACATTTTCCATACTTTCGAGTATACCTGGGTGCTTAGAATAAAATTAGCAGAAATCTTTCAACCTTTGTATAATTTTATAACTGTCCTCCTCGTTTGTAAACGGAGAGAAACAAAATTGGAAAATATTTGAAAATAAATTTGTGTTACGTAACGATAAAAATTTAGAATTCCACAAATTTTTGTAAAAACAATTTTTTAAACAAATGGAATTTATTTAAACAAATGAAAACTAATTTTTCAATGTTAATAAATATTCCATTAAATCGATGGTAATAATATTGAATAAGAAAAAAATTATTTAAACAAATGGAATTTGTTTAAATAATTGAAAATTAATTAACCAATGTTGATAAATATTCCACTAGACTAGTAGAAATAATTTTTATAAAAAAAAAAATGAGAATAAAGTGCACAGATGGCCGGTTTTATGATAAATTGACATTTTTGGTTTTAAGGGTAGTTTTCAAGGCACCGTGGGGGTGTGTTAGGGGTGTCAAACCCATATGTGTGGTACATGAAATTCTTTGTTGGATAGTCCTCAACATGTCTCTATAATCTCCCGTAACATTTTTCGAAACCCTGAAAAATTATTCCAAAAACTCCAAAAAGTGATTTTTCCCCATGCAATTTACATGGGACACTTCAAGTCAAAAGTGGCACGTGTTAAAATCAAAATTAAAAAAAAAAATATGACCTTTCTTTTTTCGGATTTAGAAAAGTATTGGGGGGATCGAGACTCTCTAGCATCAAAAAAATTTTTGCCATGCATTTTTGAACCACCCTACTGTGTAACTATGTACCTTTATGGTATACTTTACTGGCTGGCTATTTGTGTCAGAAACAACCCTTCATCGTCTGTGTTTGGCTAGAAACGTTTTTGGAAAATCTAGAACTTCTGAAATGTATACGTAATTATGAACAATACATTTTTCCTCGCCCCTCACAATACGGGGTGCTTTTTGACCGTGAGTCCGCTCGCCTCTCACAATACGGGGTGCTTTTTGACCGTGAGTCCTCTCGCCTCTCACAAATCAAGAATTGTACTTTAATCCTCATCGCTGCTATTGTCAATCACTGGAATATGATTTTTGGTTTTAAATACATCGCTGATCATTTGGGCTGGTTGTATATATAATCCTTGATAAATACCTTGCATGTGACAGATAATACACGATGGCAGCAATGTGTGAACAGCAGCCAACAATCCGCATGCCATTAGCACACTCACATGTATAGTGTGTTACGCCTGAAACTCCAACACTGTTAGGCTTGTACCTAATAAAACATCGGTATGTTTTTCGAGAAATGTGTCTTGATTGGACCTTGAATTTAAGCACATTGGTCTCTTCTTTCGCATACTCAACAACCAGTTTTCCATCCTTATCTAACATTTCTGCTAAATAAGATACAGCTTGAGAAAGCTGATATGATCCAGTGAAAAAGACCACTAAATCTCTTTCAGTCATTTCTGGAAAATCAAGTATTTCTTCTGAAGTGACTGCTTGAAAGGGAGTTTTTCCTCGAATCCACCCTTTTTCCTCTGCCTCAAGAGCTACTGTATTTTGCACATCTTTTCGAGCATGCATTATTTCCAATATTTCATCTCTAGCTTCTACGTCAGATTGCAGCCTTTCACCATAAGTATTATTAAGAAATGATGCAATTCTAAAAAAGATACCAACTTTCGGTATTAACTTGTTGTCTATTTTGTGATCCAAAAGACCATACTTCTGTTTAAGAATACCATGAACAGCTTCTACTGCCCAACGAATTTTAGTCACAAAACGAGACTGGTTGGATTCTTCTGCTGTCAGTTTCTTTCTTTTACCTTTCAATGCGGGCATCAATACTTTAAAATTTTTATCTTCCAAATCTTTTTTTACATCTCGAAAACCTCGATCAAGTACAAAGACATCATCTTTTTCCAAGAATTTGCATAAACCATTTGCATCTTCAATAATGGTTTTCAAGATTTCTACATCATTGTGATTTGCAAGATACGGTCCAAGCATGTCCACTACATATCCATCAGTCGTACAAATGGTAAATGGCTTGCAAAGGGGAACTTTCTTTTGTCCAGAGAAAGACTTCCTTTGATATTCATTATTTGTACTCTTCTGATGTCGTGAATATGTACCATCGCAAATCAATTATAAGTGATTATGAGCATCAAATAAATTCTTTGCAATTTCCGTCGTATGATTTTGAATGAGGTTAGCTCTATCAAAAGAATTTAAACCAAAACGACCTGGTAAAACGTCATTTTCAAATGACTTAACCACACTGGCAGAATAGTCTGAAATTATCTGCTCATTTTCTACATTCAGTATAGAAGCTAATATTTTGTTTGAATTTCCCGTACGTAGTTTGAAAAGGAATACAACGATAGCTTGGATCACAGATCGAGATTGACTATTTCGCATAGAAGTCATCATTTCCTTCAACTACAGAAGATTTTCCCAAGATAAACCAGTGAAAACTTGCACTTTTTTTTCTGAAAGGCTAAGTTCACCGATTTTGTCAAGCAATGTGGAATCGCATTCGATGGAAAGAGTTTCCATCACTTTAAATAATTCTGACACGGTGAGTCTTGCTGTGTTGGAATGTGTTTTCAAAAGCTTAATATCTTCTTCGTAAATTCGATTTTTTATCAGATGAGCTTTACAGCATCGATTTCCAGGTGGAATGAAAATTTTTTTCTTAATATAACATTGCGTGCGGGCTTCTGCAGGAATTACAGTTATATTATTGGAAGAAAAACAAAAACAGCAGCATTTGTGGGTAGCAACAGACCTCTGCATCGGAATTTCTACATATTCAATCTCAGAATCCGCTTTATTTGATTTTAATTTTACTTCAAATGTTGGGTCATTAGACGTGGATTCAAAAGCAGAAAGATCTATTTCAGTTTCAGAATCAATGTTTTTGTCAGAATTATCTTTTCTATAAATAGTGAGTCGACATTTACAACATAAAATGTCACCTACAACTATTATTCGTTTAAGACAGGACGAAAAATCTTTTGCTTCATCGGTAGTATTCATTATCTTTTTTTTACCTCTCGTTTTTCTCAAAATTACATCACAGCCAACACACATAAGCTTATTCAATGATGGAGCCATATTTGAGTAATAAGATCTTTATAAGTATCAAACTAAAAAAGTTTACTTTTCAACAAAGTAAGACAGCACATAAACCAAAATCAGGAACAAAACAGTGGATGAACAAAAATATCGCCCAAAAAAAATGAAAATCGCCAAGTGCAATGACACAAGAATGAAAATTACGATTAAGGAACGAATAAACAACAAAAAAGGATTCTTGCGATAATAGTAAAATCACAATGATTTGTACGATCACAGAAGTAATCTTCGCAATAAAGTGAAATAGTGTAAAGTATTTAAAGAAACGGATACTAGTTAGTACTACGAATACGAGAAATGAATATCGCAAAGTGCAATGTCACTAAAACGACAATTATGTTCAGGAAACAAATGAAGATGACAAGAGATTCTTGCGATAATAATAAAATCACAATGAGTTGTGAGATCATAGGTGTCTTTGTAGTAAAGTGAAATAGTGCTCTAAGTAAAATCACAATAACAAACAAATGAATATCGTAAAGTGAAATGGTATAAGAACGACATAATTATGATGGGGAAAGAAATGAACTTGACAAGAAGACTCTTGTTATAATAATAAAAAAAACTATAAACTGTAAAAATGTAAAAGGTGTCGTAACAGCACAATAAAACAATGGACGAATTGAAATCATGAACAAATGAAGATGGTAAAATGAAAAAGCGAGAGAAAGACAATAATTATTGACAATCGCAAAAGAACTTCGCGCTAATTCATTTTATTCTAATTTGTAAACGGAGCACATATCTGTGAGGTCTGGCATCAAGTAAGTAAGAAGAAAGTACTGTTGTTCAACATATGTCTTATCATCCTGTTAAAAAGATTATAAAAGATCTTAAGGAATTTTCATGAAAAAAATGGGGAGTGTCACTACAAAACATAACCTCAAAAAAAATTTTTGAAAATTTCAAAAACCCGTATTGTGAGGGGCGAAGAAAAATGTATTGTTCATAATTACGTATACATTTTATAAGTTCTAGATTTTCCAAAAACGATTCTAGCCAAACACAGACGATAAAGGGTTGTTTCTGAAAGAAATAGCCAGCCAGTAAAGTATGCCATAAAAGTACATAGTTACACACTGTCCCGAGTAGGATTTTTATTTTTTTTTACTATGTTGCACCTCTTAAAAAAATTTGAAAAAAATATATGTTAAAGAGGACATCTTACGGAATTTTTATGAAAAAAATGGTGGGTGTCACTATAAAACATAACCTCAAAAAAAATGTTTGAAAACTTAAAAAATTTTTTAAGACCTGTTATTTTCGTTCAAAAAATTTGTCAATTTTTTTTTTAAATCTTCTCATCGGCCTAAATAACATATTTTTTGCATAAAAATCGGTTGAGCCGTTTATGAGAAAAACTACTTTTTTTATTTTTCTTTCCCCCTCCATAAATCCTATAAAAAAACGTTTTTAAGGTTGAGACTTGCAGAAATTTTGTGACTCATAGGTGCCAATATATGGTACCAATTTGGACTTGATACATGCGGGGGCAGATTTTACATGCTTACCCGGCTAGGCCCTTTAATTAACAAATGCACTGTTTGACTATTTTTATAGATAAAAACTTGGTTTTTTCAACATAATCAAGTGTAAATGACCAATTTTTAAACCTTTAGGGAGTGTACATGACAATAAATGATTTTAATTGTTAAAAACAATTATATAAATAAATTTTTATCAGTTTAGGCATTTTTTGAGAAGAAAATTGTGTTTCTGTGATGCATGAGTAGCTTATTATTTAGCAATGACTCTTTGCTATCAATCAATAACGATTGACAATTGTTATCATAAATTTAATTAATTCCCTAAAGGTTTAAAAATTAATCATTTACACTTTATTATGTTGAAAAAAAAAAGTTTCTATCTCTAAAAATAGCACAATAGTGCATTTTTAAATTAAATTTGTTAAAACAATTATCAATTGTTATTGATTGATAGCAAAGAGTCATTGCTACATAA
Organism: Synergus gifuensis; assembly: GCA_904066015.1. NCBI lineage: Eukaryota > Metazoa > Arthropoda > Insecta > Hymenoptera > Cynipidae > Synergus > Synergus gifuensis. The sequence continues at coordinate 10,331 of CAJFCO010017453.1, read as the reverse complement.
TAAGCTACTCATGCATTACAGAAACGCAATTTTCTTCTCAAAAAATGCCTAAGCTGATAAAAATTTATTTATATAATTGTTGTTAACAATTAAAATTATTTATTGTTATGTAAACTCCCTAAAGGTTTAAAAATTAGTCATTTACACTTGATTTTGTTGAAAGAAACCAAGTTTCTACCTCTAAAAATAGATAAACAGTGCTTTTGTTAATTAAATTTTTTTAAACAATTATGAATTGTTATTGAAAGACTAAATCGGGGAAGTAAGTAACATTGGTCTATAATTTTTTGCCGATTCAGTAGAAAAAACTTTATGTATGTCATCATAAATACCTGATATGGCCAATTGTTTCTAAAATAACAAATTATTTATTGCCTTTCATGAATTTAGTTAGAAATCGGTTTCTGTCCGTAAATTATTCATATTTAGTGCGAATCAATTGACGAAGCACTGTCAATTCTCATGAATTCACTTTCACTCACTTATTTCTTTATAACAAATTCAATAAATTTTTAAACAATAGCTATGCTATTGAGAAACTTTCCTGGATAGTTGCTTCATTGATTCTAAGTATTTGGGATTGAATCTAAGTATTTCTCGAAACTCGGTGTTAAAAAAACAAAATTTTTTTTTTTAAATATGGATCTACAGCTTTGTGTGGAATGTTATAAGCTTCAATTTAAAAAAAAAAGGTTTAAATCGGTTCAGAAATAGCTTCTGAATATCAATTTGTCCGCGAAATTTTTTTTTAACCCACTGTGCGTTGGAGCTGTGTCATTATGCGTGCTAGAGATCAGAAGCGCCAGGGACCCATAATATAAACTCATAATTGCATTTATATTACTAAAATCATTTAAACTTGTTATCTTTCTTAACGCAATGTAAATTAATCCCTGTAAAACTATCGACGAGTGTGAGGTCAGCACAGTACAGCCTAGATAGATATAGCCTCAAGCCCCCTATTTTTTTCAAGCCTTACAAAAAATGTTTTACGGGTACAATTATTTATGCCTTCATCTCTTTATTCTCATACTAAATCATGATTTTTATGACCACTACCGGCACAAATTATTATTTATTTCTATTCAGCTGTAAAATGTCAGGTCTAATGTGATGGATTTTCACCCCATTGTTGATCCCCTTCCCAGACAGATCTCTTTTATGGGAAGTTAATGAGTACAGCCAGTAGTAGGAACTCCACTAGCTATAAGCGTGTGAATGGTGGTGTGAATGTTTGAGAGTTGAGTGAGATCGATAAAATATGGAAATTAGATTCAGTATTAATTTATTATTTGCAGCTTATCTTTACTTTCAAAAAACCAAATTATATAAGTCTTTTTTTTGTCAGTTATTTCCTATTACGAAGTTGCCCACAGTCTGGGACACGTCAGACGTACATATGTATGCATTTTATATCCTCCGTTAGTGCGTATATGAGCAGTTAAATACGTGCAAAGCAGCCGCCGGAACATCTTAGTTGAAAATGTCTTGAATGTTGAATACTGGCCACCGTGGCGCTGGTTGTTCAGTTCCCCGATTAAATCAAAAAAATGCATGGGAAAAGACGTGAAAATTAAATTTTCTGCCAATAAAAACAATTTTATCATATTTTCTTTCCCGAAATATTAATCAGGAAACTTTTAAATATTTTTTAAAGCATATTACTCCCGAAAATGATGCAGTGCTCGAGTTTTTAACGAAAATTCGCTTTGATTTTAGGCGGGAATTTCAAATCGAAATTCTGTTTTCCCAATTTAAATATTGATATTAATATTTATTTTCATTGTTAAATAAAAATAGTACGTTAATATTGTAATATTATTATTAATTATTAGTAATAAATTAAAATCTTCAAAGATTAAGGAAAATATTTTCTTGAAGTAGAAGATAAACAATACGAGAACTACGTATAAAATGAAATATTATTAAAATTATATCATTCCATGGAGAATATCTAATTTTATATTGAGTTCTCTTATTATTACTATGTAGTTTAAAAACAAATTTTTCTTAAATTTAATAAATTTTAATTAATAATTATTATTAATAATATTAAAATATTAACGTAATATTTTTATTTAACAATGAAAATAAATATTAATATCAATATTTAAATGATGAAAACAGAATTTCTATTTGAAAATCCCGCCTAAAATCAAAGCGAATTTTCGTCAAAAAATCGAGCACTGCACCTTTTTCGGGAGTAAGTATTACTTTAAAAAATATTTAAAAGTTTCTGGATTAATACTTCGTAGCAGAAAATACGATAAAATGGTTTTTATTAGAAGAAAATTGAATTTTAACGTCTTCTCCCATGCATTTTTGACTTAATCGGCCCACGGAGCAATCAGTGCCAACCTTGGCGTTATTCAACTCTCATGACATTTTTATATCATGGTCCGGATAGTAAGTGTCAGGGGGCTGGTGCAAAGCTTGCACTATTTTGCATTTGGCGTGAAAACACCACATGAGCTGTCAAAACATGTGGACGCAGCCATTTTGGTTGGCACTAGTTTTACTATCAGCCACCATGGAGCAGCAGCTATCGGACTTACGTAGTTACGTAACACGACGACTGCGCGCTCAGAAGGAAAACCCAGCGAATATTCAGTTCTGTGCTGGCTGTTCGTTTGCGAATACGTTTCAACATTTTGTAGAGAATGCAGAGTATTTATGTGAGAATTTCAAGTGGGTGAGCCGTACGAGTACAGAGTTATTTCAACAAGGGAATCGAATTATTTACTCCTTTTGGGTCTTCGAAAGGCAAGGTAGGCGTCGGCAAACTTTAATTTCTCCAAAATAAAATATATATATTAGGTGCACAACTTTGCTTCTGCGATTTTTTTCCAAAATTTGAGGCTTTCCCCTTAAAAAGTGATTACCTGTTTATGATTCAAAGTACTGTCCGTCACTAGCCACTACTTTTTTCCATCTTTCGGGCAATTGTCGGATACCATCTCGAAAAAATGATGCGCCTTTTGAGGCGATCCACGAATCGATCCATTCTTTGACTTCTTCATAAGAGTGGAAATGCTGCTCAGCTAGAGGCATGTTCGGGCATTCCCCATGATTTTCTGCGCTTGGGATTATCATAGTGGACCCATTTCTCGTCACTGATCATACTGCGATGTAAAAACTCCTTCCGATTCTGTCTTTGAAGCAGCTGTTCACAAGCAAAGAAACGGCGTTTAACGTCCCTTGGCTTCAATTCATAAGGAACCCAATTTCCTTGCTTTTGAATCATTTCCATAGCTTTGAGGAGTTTCAAAATTGCTTTTGGAGTGACTCCCAATGATTTAGCTAATTCTTCTTGAGTTTGGCACAAGTCTTCAGCAAGTAGTGCCTCCAGTTCGGTGTCTTCGAAAATTTTCTTTCTTCCACCGCCATGCTGCTCCTAGATACATTCGTTCACTAAGAGCAGCCTTACCGTAAACACTTGAGAGCATTCGGTGAGGCTCAGTCGCAGTTTTCTTAAAATGAAAGCAGAAAGTCAACACTTCCCGCAAATGACGAGAATTTGGCTCAAAAACTGACATCTTCGATTGAGAATACACTTCTGATGCAAACACAAATTCACTAATGTGGTGCTCTCGTTATGTTGTTAGATGTCCAAGCTTACTGTATGAAATGTTTGACGTGCCTATTTCAACCGACACTTACCGCTACAGCCATCTATCGAAGAACCGCGGAGGCAAAGTGGTACACCTAATATTTTGGAACGTTTCGAGATTTCCGTTAGATTAACATAATAGTTGGCCAACGCTCATTTGTGACATAACGCCGGTTTTTTCGAGCAATATTTTCTACGTACACAAGCCGTAAACATGTGTCTACGAGACCCGGGCGCCTTCGCGTGATGATTGTGACGCTCCTATTGTTCCGATTTACACTTGTTTTTTTTTAAATGTTCATTGGGATGTTTAGGATAAAGTTAAGTAGGTTTAGATCATTTTTAATAATTTTAAGATACCAAAAAATTTAAATATTTGGAAAAAAACTAGAAGAGATCAAAAATCGTTTTTTACAAGAAAAAGTGTCATATTCCCATTTTTTGTTCAAATGCAAAAGTTGATATGGGATTTTGAAGAAGACATATGGAAGTTCAAAAAAAGTTACGTTGAATATATTTTTTCCAAAAAGTATATTTATTGAGCAGAGTGAAAATGACAAATTTCATAAGAAGGCAAAAATGTGAAAACGAGGAGAAGAATTGCGAAGTCAGTAAATACAAATAATATTTTTATAATAATTGTTTATTACATATAAATAAACATTTCTGTAAAAAAAATTTAAGAAAAAAAAGTAAGCAATAAAAAAAAATAAATTAATCTACTGAAAGTCCGCATTCCTGACATGCATATGATCTATGTTCTTCGCACATAGGAATTTTGCAAATAATGCAACATATTTTGGATTTTTTATCCTTTTTAAAGTCGCAGAATTTACATCGGACCCTTTTTGAAAGAATTATGGGTTGTTCGCTGACAGGAACTTCTACATTCAGGAGATGGGAGATGTGAATACGCAGTTCTCAACGAAGCTGTGGTACTGCAGCACGAGCTCGCAAATGGAGGTCCATCAAAGCTAAAGACAGATTCATTATAAAGTCGCGAGACATTCGTTCATTTAATACATTAAAATTATGCAAAATTAATGCATTAATTCAGCTTTGATCCAACATTTCCATAAAAATACGCATTGCCATTGCATCTGTACAAAATATTTCAATAAATGTACCTATTATTTTATTGAGCATGAATATTATTTATTTATTATTTAGTATAAATAATACATTTAGTTATCTATTTATTCATTTATTCAACTAAAATGCATGATATTTTCATACTCATGTCAAGAAATCTCTATTAGCACACAATGTACACTTTTTAAATTCCAAAAATTTTAAACAATTGTTATTGTTTACAAACAAAAAGTTATATAATTATAATAAAATCACTAAAAAATGTTTAAAAACGTTAAAAAACGCTAAAATAACAATACACTTACCTTGATCAATTTTATCGCCAAACCGCACACATTGGGTCTCCTGAGACCCTTGACCGACTTTAAGTTGTGACTATTCGAGTCCCTTCGGTAAACTGACGCGATTAACTACCTAGGTCGATCGGAAAAAACAAAAAGTGAATTTACATGGAGGCGAGAAGTGCCGTTTCGAAAAATTTGGAGCGACAAAATTCATTTTTGTGGTGGGTTTGTCAGACCCAGTGTGCGGTTCTAGGGTTAAATTCAATAAATGTCAGATATTCAAATTATAAAGAATGTATGATTTCTAAACATTCATCCTTGTTCCTGGTACATCAAATCATTCATTAATCATTCAAAATTTGCATCGATTTTCTTTAATTATGTTGGCCTGATGTGTTTTGCGTCCCCACGAGATCACTCTCTTCAATTGAGCTAGTTCGATCCACATTTTTGGGCTAATTTCAGGATATCTTGGGGCAATTTAAGTTGAGAGGTAACGTAAGATACCTGGCACCCTTGGCAAAGATTAAGAATTTAGTTGGGTGTCAGTTTTGGACAGTACTCAGCAGCCGAAAGTCCCTTGAGGCTGAGCTTACTAACCCAAAAAAATGAAATTTTCAGGTAAAGTCGACGATTACATACACTTTGCAAATAGCGATGAAGGAAAAAATTATTTCTTTTTTACATTCTCATCAGAGAAGGTATTAGATTTGTGTAAAATTTGACCCCCCCAGTTTTTGTCAAATGTCCACGTTTTGGGACCCCCTGAACCCGAAAAACGTGTTTTTGCGAATGTGTCTGTCTGTCTGTCTGTGTGTCTGTAGATTTTTAGTTTGTGAGCACGATAACTTTCGAAAGAATTGACCGATTGGATTGTCCCTTGCTATACTCTTTTAGTGTCCTAAAATGAAGGTCAAATTCGTCGGCCAGCCATTTTGGATAAAAATTCAAAAAGTGGGAGCATTTTGAAAAATTTTGAAACCACTTTTTTTTTAATCTAAAAATTCTAATGACGTACGTTCGTAATACTCAAAAAGTCGAACAATTTTTCTTAATGACTTTTTTGGATAAAAAAAAATTGAAACACTTATAACATTTTGAAAATCCAAAAAAATGAAAGAAAACATAAATTAGAAGCCAAATAACGCACGATATGAAAAAAAGTCTAAAGATGAAAAATGTTTCTTTTTGAACGGCCTATAGGATCCGCATAACAACTTTGTGAATTTCCTTAAAAAATCGAAAATTCAAATTTTGAGCCAAAAAACGCGAGATGCAGAGAAAATGATAAGAAACATAATTATTCGCCTTAAAAAGATCTAGAAGTTCTCCTTTGGCCATTTTTAAATAGGATGAGTAGTTTTCGTTTTAATCGTGAAAAATATTGTTAAACAAAGCCGAGCGCGGAGCGCGAACTTTAAATCAAATATCGAGCGCGAAGCGCGAGTGCCCTGATGAGAATGTGCTCCTTAAGGTCGATAGAACCTTAAGTAAATTAGTTAACTCTTGCATTCAAAGCAGTAATTTAATTTAATTTAAATTTAATTTAATTAAATTTTAAATAATATATAAAATTATAAATTACAAATATAAAAAAATTAATTAAAATATAAAAATATAAATTATATATAAAAAATATATAATTTAATTAAACTTAAAAAAAACATATAGGATCAAGCGTCCTGTAAAGCGCAAGCTTCACGAAGGGCACAAGCGCGCGAAGCGCGCGATGAGAATGTGCCTGCGAAGCGAGCAGATTTTTTTATATAAAAAATATGCAATTGTTTTAAATAAATGGCATTTACGGAAAATGGGCATTTTAAAAATCGTTTTTGCCAGAATTAAAATATTCGTTATAGTTTTGAGAATATTTCATAAAAATTTCAGAGTGGACCGTTGGATACTTTTTAAGACAGCTAGTTGTTTACAGTCGGGTCACCTTCAAGCGCTTGATAGTGGACCGTCTACCCCGAATGCGCTTCACCGTGCCTGCTTGAAGCTTACCTGACTGTAAACAAGTATCTGTCTAATAAAAAGTATCCAACGGTCCACTCTGAAATTTTTATGAGATATTCTCAAAACTATAACGAATATTTTAATCCTACAAAAAACGATTTTTAACATGTCCATTTTGCGTAAATGCCATTTATTTAAAACAATTGTATATTTCTTATATAAAAAAAAGGAATAATTTTTTCATTTATCGCTATTTGCAAAGTGTATACTGAGAAAAGATTGGGCGAGCGGCGCGCCCAACAGATATAGTTGCAGCATCAAATGCGCGAATTACATCGCTACCACAAATTAGAATAGCTTCTTATCCAGTTTTGGCGAGCGACTGTCCCAAATCTGGTGTGCTGCAGCACCAACGTGTCGGTAAGATAGGATTGGGACATCTGGCCGCCCAAATGTTGAGCGTGCCATAGCATCAAAGTATTAGTAACGCCAGGTGACGCTGCGCTACCAACCTTGGTTAACCAGCTCATCCAAGATTTTCTCTGTGTAGGTAATCGTCTGCTTTACCAGAAAATTTTATTGTTTTCTAGGAAATAGTTTTCGAACTGGAAGATTTTAAAAAATACTTAATTTTTTCTACTCCAGATGTTTAAACACTTGTGACTTGAAAAGTTTGCATATCATATTGAAATAAAAAAATCTGCCCGCTTCGCGGGCACATTCTCATCGCGCGCTTCGCGCGCTTGTGCCCTTCGTGAAGCTTGCGCTTTACAGGACGCTTGAAACTATATGTTTTTTTTTAAGTTTAATTAAATTATATATTTTTTATATATAATTTATATTTTTATATTTTAATTTATTTTTTTATATTTGTAATTTATATTTTTATATATTTTTTAAAATTTAATTAAATTAAATTTAAATTAAATTAAATTACAGCTTTGAATGAAAAATTTAACTAATTTACTTAAGGTTCTATCGACCTTAAGGAGCACATTCTCAACAGGGCACTCGCGCTTCGTGCTCGATATTTGATTTAAACCTCGCGCTCCGCGCTCGGCTCTGTTTAACAATATTTTTCACGATTAAAACGAAAACTACTCATCCTATTTAAAAATGGCCAAAGGAGAACTTCTGGATCTTTTTAAGGCGAATAATTATGTTTCTTATCATTTTCTCTGCATCTCGCGTTTTTTGGCTCAAAATTTGAATTTTAGATTTTTTAAGGAAATTCAAAAAGTTGTTATGCGGATCCTATAGGCCGTTCAAAAAGAAACATTTTTCATCTTTAGACTTTTTTTCATATCGTGCGTTGTTAGGGCTTCTAATTTATGTTTTCCTTCATTTTTTTGGATTTTCAAAATGTTATAAGTCTTTCAATTTTTTTTTATCCAAAAAAGTCATTAAGAAAAATTGTTCAACTTCTTGAGTACTATGAACGTGCGTCATTACAATTTTTAGATTAAAAAAAAAAGCGGTTTCAAAATTTTTCAAAATGCTCCAACTTTTTGAATTTTTATCCAAAATGGCTGGCCAACGAGCTTGTCCTTCATTTTAGGACACTAAAAGAGTATACCAAAGGACAATCCAATCTGTCAATTCTTTCGAAAGTTATCGTGCTCACAAACTAAAAATCTACAGACAGACACACACATACACACACACACACATTCGTAAAAACCTGTTTTTCGGGTTCAGGGGGTCCCAAAACGTGGACATTTGACAAAAACTGGGGGGTCAAATTTTATACAAATCTAATACATTCTCTGATGAGAATGTAAAAATACGTGTTATAACACGACAATCTCAGCCTCAAGGGACTTTCGGCCTCTGAGTGCCGTCGAAATCTAGCACCCAACAAAAGTTTTCTCAAAATAATTAAAGCCAGTTAGGGCGCCAGGTATCTCATGATACCGCTCAAGATTTTACTTACAAAACTTTACTCAAGATGTCCTGAAAAGCTTATAGAATTTATTCCAGCTAGCCAGCTGTAGAGGGATTTCGTGGGTGCGCAAAACAAATCAAACCAACATGACATAAAAGAAAGAATCAGGTTTATTATAAGTAATGATGAGATGAAATTATGTACAGTTTTTGAATTTAATGGATGAGGTGGAAAGAAAAGGATAAAGAAGATAAGAGAAATTGTTACAATCTGATCTGATTAATTCTTAGTTTGACATTTGAAAATGTTCAGAACAATCGGCAGTTATCGAAATATAATATTCTCACAATGGTTTGTAACCTTGGATCTAATTATATCCAGGTGATGTAATCATTATAACTGAATATAATGCTAAATCAAATCAAGTAAGGATTCGAGTTCTAGAGACTTTAAAATTATTCTTAATCTTATAGATCATTTAAAAATCTCTACATCTAATCTGAAATTAGAATTCTCAAATTACTCTAAATTAGAATAAATTTACGTATCAAATGCGAAAATGTACAAAATGGCGAGAAGCCATGACATGGCGTTTACTCGGCAATCTAAATTATTAAATCGGCTATTCATATCAGCTAAGAACACTAAAAGAGAATTCTGGATAAATTTGTTATGATATGCTTTTACTCTAAATCTCAAATTTACTCAATGGAATCGAAAAAGAACGTACATCGAATCACTCATTTACCAAAAAATGCTATGCCATCATATGGGCGTTAGCTGAGTATTACATAACTCTCCAAAATCTTAACGAACTTGAAAATCAAAAAAAAGTTAAGCGGGAGAAAACGTGAATTGCAGACGCCTACCTTACTTTCCGAAGACCCAAATGGAATAATTAGCTAATATTCCTGGCCGAAGTCTGGAATGGCTCAATTCTATTTATTCTCACTGCAAAACTGTCACGGAAACTCTAAATTTGTTCACTTCTGAACAGCCAGCACAGAACTGATCGTTCTTGGAGTTCTCCGTCTGAGCGCGTAGTCGCAGTTGCGTAACTTTCGTTACTCCAAGAGCTGCTGCTCCCTGCTAGTTGAAAAATAGAACTGGCGTTAACCATTAGGGTTGCGTCCACTTGTTATGAAAACTCATATGTCTTTTCATACTCAGATGCAGAATGTGCAAGCTTTGCACCTTTAGATTATCAATGACATCAGTAGTATTGGAGGATGGTCAAAAATATAAAATATAGACGACTGACGCATCCCAGACGGCTAGTAACTCTGTGAAAGCATATAAATAGCTGGAACTATCTTAGATTTGTGTTCTTCGGAAGTGAGGCAGGTGGAAAATACAAAACAAAATACGGCAATGGTATGATCATACTTAGATCTAATTAATTCTATTCTTACTTTGATTCAACTCTCATAAATCCACACTAACATTTTCTTATTTGCGTGATACGTAATTCTACGTTGATTTTTTTTGGCAAAATGTCGAAAAG
>CAJFCO010017451.1:29110-41583 GCA_904066015.1 Synergus gifuensis | reverse complement strand
GTTAAAGTATAGTTAAGTTAACGTTAAAGTAATGTTAAAGTATAGTTAAGTTAACATTAAAGTAATGTTAAAGTATAGTTAAAGTATAGTTAAGTTAACGTTAAAGTATAGTTAAAGTATAGTTAAGTTAACGTCAACGTAATGTTAAAGTATAGTTAAGTTAACGTTAAAGTAATGTTAAAGTATAGTTAAGTTAACATTAAAGTAATGTTAAAGTATAGTTAAGTTAACGTTAAAGTAATGTTAAAGTATAGTTAAACTAATGTTAAAACTTAAATAAGATGGAAGGTTGTATTAAATAAAAACAAATGATACTTCAAATCAATCTCATTTTATTTTACCATATAATATTTATAAATTTCCTACAATATATTTACAAACTACTATTTACAATATTTATAAACTCTCTACAATAATATGTACATCGACTTAAAACTACTATTTACAAATCAAAATTGTCATCATCATTTCTAATTTGATCATGACCCCACGCCAGTGTATCTGTACTTCCTGGCAATAAGTATTGCTTGTTGTCGAATGGGCTTAAGGCAACCTTTAACTGTTTAACAGTTTCAACTTTGTGAAGTCGAGATCTAATAGTATACTGTGTTCTCGTCTGAATGGAAATATTTCGCAAACATTCAGTATAATCGTTAAATGTTATATTTTTCTTCACCACACCTGCTTTAACACCTTTTGCTTTCTTAATAAAATCTTGGCCATTAAAAATGGATCTAACGCAGCTCAATAAGGTTGGTCGTCTGGATAGATTCCTGCCCACGAAGCCGATGAAGTTAACTCTTAATCAGACGTATGATGTGACAAACATCTGCAGAGTCCAAACGAAATATGGTGCCAGGATCGTAGTAGAAGTGGAGGAGAGTTTCACCGTATTTTTACCAAGAAGACTCTTGAAGGTTTTTGATGCAGACACTACGATGTTGGAGAAGATGCAAGAAGCCGCCGTCTCGAAGAAGCTGCGAATGAAGTACCTAGGAGGAGCATATAATAATGTAGAGTTCGATTATGTGTAAAAATAGTAACAGCTGTACTATAAATTAAGTTATATATAAAATAAAATAAATGTGTTGAAACAAATAGAATTCGTATTTATTTAAATTTAAAATTATTTTTTCTGAAAAGAACTTTCAAAAGTAAATTTACCTTTATAAGGATTAGGTAGTAGTAGTAGATTCACGATCCTCGTTTTTCTTCTGCTCATCAGCACCCTCAAACTTTTGCTTCTTTGAATCCTCCAGCTTTTGATCATCAAATTTCTTCTTCTTCTTCATAACCACCATCTTCGGTCTCGTCTTTTTCCGAACAGTTGGATCGAATAGTGGTGATTCCAAAACTTCGATTTTCCGCGTGATAGCCTTTTGCCTGTTACCACCGAATGATTTTAAAGTTGATGGCCTTAAAACCTCTTTTATTGGAGAATTTGGTGAGGCATTCTCCTTGTGTAACTCTGGGTCATCATTATCATCTGATGCTGGTGTGTATGTATAAGTGAAGAAAGCTGTTGTTAATTTTATATTGTTCTCGGGTGTGTACTTTATTTCAACTCTGTAGGGTTTTTTAGCATGAGTGAGGGTCTGGAAAGTGATCGCTGTATATTTCCTCATAAATTCAGTTGAGTCAGATCTGAGAGATAGATCAAGCGGAGTGACCTGTAAATGAAAATTATACATATAAAAGTCAAAACATCAAATGATTTTGTCACTTTTCTAAATTATATTTATTTTAAATTGAATTTCAGTTTATAATTAATTATATTACAATTTAATATTGTAGATAATGCGTGAATTTGATGAAGAGTTTAACCTCACACTGAGAAAGGATATTTACTTATTATTTACTCAATCCTTAATACTAACCTATTCTTTTGATGATTCTGCTGATAAATCGTCACACTCCCTCTTATCGCCCATTTCTCTCTAGTTTTGGGTTGGAAACGTTAAGGTGTTATAATCCACAGATATGCAGATGTCACGTCCTGCCTAATATTTTAATTCTAAACAACCTACTTGGAAACAGACTCGATTTCCTTAATTAATAATACATCGTGTTAGTTTCCAACTGAATTACACTGCACTCTTTCACTTTTCACTCTTCACTCAGTACTATGTAGACTTTTCGGGGCACAAGATTTACTTGTAGAACTGCACATTCGAACCGGGTTTTCCAAGACTGGTCAACCTATTGATCTTAACTATTTAACTCAAGACTGAGTCCTCTCTGGGCCGTGCTGTTTTTTATGCTGATCCTAGATTTTAAGGAGACTCGAGAGTTCGTTGATGGTGCATATCCATAATAAAATGTTTTAGTGTTAGTGCACATGGATACTCTGCAGGAGTCAACTTGTTTTTGGGCCAGCTGTGCTAGCGAGGGTGGCTGGCGGACCTCTCGTAAATTAGGAAGGGCGGCGTCTTTGGGTGAACGTGAGATCCTCACAGACTTTCGGGTAAGTGTGTGTTGGGCCTGTTTACATTCTTTCCTGAGATTGTGTAAGTTCCTAGCCCAGATGCATTTCGTAGTGCGCTTTCAATTCTAACGCTCAGGTATAAGGGTCGATGTCTTCTGGCAGATTTAGAGGTTTGTCACTGTTGCAGGTGGCTTAAATCGTATGGGTCACTTACATAAATATGAGTTAAGGTTTACAATTTATGGATGATGCTTATATAAAGATATATGAATTACATGTTTATTAGTAATTAATTAAAGTCATTTTGAGTAAGTCATACAGTCCCTACAACACACACTGTAGGTCCCACTTTGCAAGCTGCGCACGCGTAGAAAAATGTGCAGAAATTCTAACGTACACTAGGTGAACTACCAAGCAACTCGGCCGATAAGGTAGGTCACTGACATACTAAATGAGTCTTGATTTATGGCAAAAATCTGCATTACCGACTTAAGACACACATTCGGTAAGAATCTGCATTACCGACTGGTCATTGTACCGGCCAGGGTTAATTTAGCATGGAGCAGAACAATCTTCATTACCGACTTGAGGCATACCTTTGGTAGGAATCTGCATTACCGACTATGGATTATACCATCCGGGGGTAATTTACCATAGAGCAAAACAATCTGCATTACCGACTTAAGGCATACCTTTGGTAGTAATCTGCATTACCAACTGTGGATTGTACGGGCCGGGGGTTATTTAGCATGGAGCAGAACCTTACTCGACGAATAAGTGGTCCCGTACCCCCCTTGTGTAACTACTCACATCCTCAAGTTTACAAAAGAAAATCATCCGGGCACTGAGATTAATTTTTTCGAAAAATGATCACTTTTCTAAAGGAGAAGTACGAAGAAACATTTACAGAATCTTTATTTCTTTTCAGAAATGATTGATAGTATCTGCGTGTGTTTATGGGGATGTTGTGATAAGAATCCATACCCTGAAATCTGCAAAAAAAAATCATAGGAGCACTGAGATCAATTTTTTCGAAAAATGCTCATTTTCCTGAATGAGAAGATTTATAACATTCAGAGAGACTTTATTTCTTATCAGAAATGATTGCTACTATATCGATGTGTTTATGGGGGTGTATTGATAAGAACTCATAGCCTGAAGTCTTAAATAAAAAATCATCCGGGCACAGAGATCAATTTTTTCGAAAAATCATCATTTTCCTGAATGAGAAGATCGAGAAACATTCAGTGAGACTTTATTTCTTATGAAAAACGATTGATACTACATGGGTGTGTTTAAGGGAATGTTTTAAAAAGAACCCACATTCTCAAGTTTACATGAAAAAATCATCCGGGTACTGTGATCAATTTTTTCCAAAAATGAACATTTTCCTAAAGGAGAATTTCGAAGAATATTCACAGAGTCTTCATTTCTTATCAGAAATGATAGATACTGCCTGGGTCTGTTTATGGGGGTGTTGTGATAAAAACCCATTACCTGATGTCTCCCAAAAAAAGTCATTCGGGCACTGAGATCACTTTTTTCGAAAAATGATCATTTTCCTGAATGAGAAGATCGAGAAACATTCAGTGATACTTTATTTCGTATCAAAAATGATTGATACTGCATGGGTATGTTTTTGGGGATGTTTTGATAAGAACCCACATTCTCAAGTTTACATGAAAAAATCATCCGGGCACTGAGATGAATTTTTTCGAAAAATGAAATTTTCCTAAAGGAGAATTTCGAGGAATATTCACAGAGTCTTCATTTCTTATCAGAAATGATTGATACTGCCTAGGTGTATTCATGGGAGTGTTGTGATAAAAACCCATAGCCTGAAGTCTCCAAAAAAAATCATCCGGGCACTGAGATCAATTTATTCGAAAAATGAACTTTTTCCTAAAAGAGAAGTACAAATAAACATTCTCAGAGTTTTTATTTCTTTTCAGAAATGATTGATAGTGTCTGGGTTTATTTACGGGGGTGTTGTGATAAGAACCCATACTCTGATGTCTGCAAAAAAAAATCTTGCGGGCACAGAGTTTGATTTTTTCCGAAATATGATCATTTATATAAATAAGAAGACACGAAAATTATGCACAGAGTCTTTGCGCATTATCAGAAATGATTGTTAATGATTTCCATTTATTCGAATAATTTAATTTTTTTATAAAATGAGATAAAAATATATTTACAGAGTGTTTCCAGTTTTCTAGAATACATGTGTGTTTGATGGAGTGTTAGGGGTAAATTATATAGCCTAACGTTCCTCTGTAAAAATCATCAACTCTATAATTTGCATTTTGTGAAATTAGCTTTTTTTGATAATTTCAAGTTTGGAAAATCTTTACCAAATCTTCTTTAGCAAAGTATAATTTAAAAAATTTTTGTTATCTATTTATCTGTCATTATTTTCTATTGATAGTCATTATTTTCTATTTGTTATGTTTTTTAAATAATTAATTACAACTTATTGAAAATTATTACTCTTACGTATGTTTAAATGATTTTTCTGTTTTGAATATGGCGCCAAATGTCTCTTTAAATCGATGTTAGTTATCGATGGAGGTAACATGCGGCGCTGATTGTAATGTTTGTGTTTACTTTTTTCCGGAAAGTTTAACAAATTTTTTTTTAGTGTTTTAATAATATTTATCGCGAGTGTTGACCTGTCTGAGGGACTTTCCACCCCAGATATGGATTTCCTCTTCCTGGAGGAAAAAGAATTGCCTCCCGATATACTTTCGGTGATCCAGCATTTGATTTCTACGTTTTCAGGTGAGTAAACTAGGTTAGAATACCCCCTACATGAGCCTTAAGCAAAAAAGCGTTAAGACGAATCTGATATTCTTTTTGTTTGCCACTAGTTGACATGTGTGATATTTCTTAGACCGTGGGTTAGCACTCAACTGAAGAATAGCATGAGTAGATCCTTCTTATATAGCAACAAAATTTTTATGTCTACTAAGAATATATTTATTACATCCTGGAAGGGCACATTACTAGTAACAGGTAGCAAAAATTCCAGGGATACGCGCGCTTTCAAATACTCAGGAAAGCCGCTTTTCTAATTAGCAGACCTAAAAAATTTCATGGCATTTCTCATGAAAAATAATTCTGCGAAAAAAAATTGTGATGACGTAATATCCGCGCTCAGAAGATCATATAAAAAAATTCTAAGAAATGTTTGTACAATGGGTCACAACACGTCTGGACCTTTTGTTAAAAACAACCGACAAATAAAATTTCACTGTACCGGATGCTTATTTGACTGACAAACAACATTCCACTGCTCTAAATAAGAAAAATAATACTTATACTTGAGGGCGGATGTTACGTCATCACAGTTTTGACAACATTGATTTATTTTAATCATTAATCTAGAAGCTTCGAAACTTAGCACGGACATGAACCATCGAACGTTCTCGAGTGTCGGTAAGTGTCGGTAACAGGAATCTGATGTTAGAAGTCCCCCTGCTTATCTACTGCAATTGTATTCAGCTATTAATCAATATGCTGGTACAAGTAAGAATCTCTTGATAACAGGTCTAAAAAACCTGTTACTACAAGCTGACTCATAAACCTATTTTTAAGATCACAGAGAATAAATTTTGGTAATATTCCCTGCTGAAAGTAAAGACATAGAAAGGATTAAAGATTACCCTTTCTACCTCTTTTCTATCACCGTCTATCTTTTTCTATCTTGATATCAATCCTATTTCTCGTCTATTTTCGTCAATATCTTTATATCTTCTTGTCAGTCTCAATTTTCTCCTATCTCCTTCAATCCCCATTTCTTCATTCCTTCTTATCTCTCTCCTATTCTCATCAATACCTTTCTATTTTCTTGTCAATCAAAATTGAAAAAGTCAATCCTGATTAAAAAATATATTAGGTTCCCAACAAAATGCATTACTTGGCCATTTTGAACGATATATGTACACTGTTAAAAAGGAAATTAAAATTAATGTGGTTTTAATGTCAAAAAGACATTAAAATTCATGTAAAAGTACATTAAAAATATTTTAATGTCCAATTACATTAAAATTAATGTAGTTTTTACATTAAATTAATGTCAAAGTACATTAAATTTAATGTACAATAAAATAGATTACATTATTATGATATAAATTTTTAATTATTATATCTTCGATTAGAATTTTGCAAATTATTAGACTTATTCATTTATTCAATCACACACAGACACATAATGAGCCAGTTAAAATTTAAATTTGACTGAATTTTTCTTCCGCATGCTCAGATGCGCAACTGAAAATGGAAGCCGGGCCGACTGCCTGCAACAATAACATCAGCCCACATGTCCACGTAACGTTGTTCCCAGTTTCTGTTTTCAAGAGTGGCGTGTATGGCTATGAGAGTCTGAAGAGTACTAATTTATCCCACAAATTTAATTTATTTCAAATTTAATTTAATCTCAAATTTAATTTATCTCACAAACAACGGGGAAACGAAATTCACAGTAAGTACCTTTTCTAACCTCTTGTTTTTAGAGGAGCGTCTTATATTTTACTTCAGATTCTACATTTGGCGAATTTTGTGGCCACCCTGTTAGTGCCATTGTAAATTTTTAACTAATTTACAACTGCATTACAGGTATCATGCATTATTATAAATTTTGTTCTTTTAAAACAAAATTTCCACAAGAATTTATAAAACATCACGATGCATTTCACAAAACTACGTCATCTTTATACTACTGCGGCTACAAAAAGTGTAACCGATATTTTCAAAGTTTGGAGTATTTAAGGACTCATCTAAATCGAAATCATGGTTTACAGTTCAAGCATCAGCAACAAAATCTGTATGCTGCTTGTTCTGCTAATGCACAGGGAAAATTTGTTTGCTCGCTCGAAACATCTAAAAAAGAGCTCGAGTGTTAACGTTTTTTATTAAAACACGTAAAAGTTCATTTACGTAAAAAACAAAAAATCGTCTGCCCGTACGACAAATGTAAACAGCCATTTAAGCAACTATCTTCCAACTATCTTCCAACTATCTTCCCAGCCATTTAAGCAACTATCTTCCAACTATCTTCCTTCCAACTATCTTCCCTTACGTCCAAAACTGATAGTTGTATTTCAATTGATAATTCACTATTTTAAAGAAAATGGCGATTTTCTGTATAAATTAATAGACGTAAGTAAAATTTCCATTTTCTGCAATTTAGTATTTTTCAGTAGCAATGCTTTGATTTTTAATTTCACTGGATTTTTGATTCTAGGAAGAGGTAGAATATGATGGAGTTAAAGATTTCACTGACAGCGACTATCCTATTCTCATGATGAAAGGTGAGTAAAATCAATCATTGCTTAAAACTGATCCTCCCATTCGCACGTATGTAATTTCATTATCAATTTCTTTTTAGGATCATCAATTTATGAAGCCAAAAAATGTGCCGTTGTCGTAAATCAAACTCTTTTCATTAAAACTAATTGAAGGAACGGTATTGACATTCTTATCTTATTATGTTTTCGGATTTTGCTATCCGACTGCAATTGAGGGCCCGGATCCAATAACGTCCTATAAATTTCTTTCGCCAAGAAACGTTGGCTCATGGACAGTGTTTAAAAAAGTTTTGAAATAAATATTTTAAGCTACATATTTTCATAGAAAATTTAATTGCGCATCTTTTTTTCCTTATAAAAAAAGTTCTAACTTTTGTCAGTTTTGAAATAAAGACAAAAAACGCATTTTTTTAAAATTAAGATTTTCCATCTTTTGTCACTTCAACTCGCTATATATAAATGAGTTTTCAATATTTTCTTATGAAAATTTCAGGAAATATACCTTATGGTATTCTGCGAACGAAAGTGTAATTAAATAATAATTAATTTTGTTTAAAAAAATTATTTTAATTTTTATTTGCAACATTGCACAATCCACGCGTTCATCCACAATCTTCAAGCGCTTCGGGAGTCGAGTGAATTTTGAACAATGAAAAACTTTCAGCGAGAAAGTTGTTCATAAAAATACAAATAAGTTTTCTGGAAAGTTTTATTTTAATCGAATTAATCGTTCAAAAGTTGTGAACGTTTTACTTCATGCACGCGGTTGGCTTCTTCGCGCAAATCGACGCAAATAAGGATAAAAGTACCCTACTTTCAGCATTATCTGTTGTGGTGACCTTGATGTTTGTAAACATATTATAAAATATTATAATTAATATTATAATTGTAATATAATAATAATATTAATATAATAATAATAATAATAATAATAATATTAATATAATAATAATTATAATATTATAATTAAACATATTATATTAAACATATTATCAGGTTGGAACTCTATAGAGTTCCAACCTGAATTTGCACCTATGACCATGCGTCAATTCGCGCGAAGAAACCGACCGCGTGGACGAAGTAAAACGTTCACAACTTTTGAACGATTAATTCGATTAAAATAAAACTTTCCAGAAAACTTATTTATATCTTTATGAACAACTTTCCCGCTGAAAGTTTTCCATTGTTCAAAATTCGCTCGACTCCCGAAGCGTTTGAGAATATGAACGCGTGGAATGTGCAATGTTGCAAATAAAAATTAAAATAATTTCTTTAAACAGAATTAATTATTATTTAATTACACTTTCGTTCGTAGAATACCATAAGGTATATTTCCTGAAATTTTCATAAGAAAATATTGAAAACTCATTAATATATAGCGAGTTGAAGTGACAAAAGATGGAAAATCTTAATTTTAAAAAAAATGCGATTTTTGTCTTTATTTCAAAACTGACAAAAGTTAGAACTTTTTTTATGAGGAAAAAAAGATGCGCAATTAAATTTTCTATGAAAATATGTAGCTTAAAATATTTATTTCAAAACTTTTTTAAACACTGTCCAGGGGCCAACGTTTCTTGGCGAAAGAAATTTATAGGACGTTATTGCATCCGGTCCCTCAATTGAAAAAACATTGGAGTTCATCCAAAGGTAAGATTTATATTTAAATAAAAGTGCATATTTTTATACATTAAACAAGTTTTTATTATGTTTAAAACAAATAAAAATATTTCTTTTTTTTCAGAATTTTTTTTACAGATTAATCCAGCGAAGGGAACTACACATAAATCAGATAAAAAACTGAAAACTCGAAAGGCAAATTATCACAATGCAGTTTTCAAATTAGCTGAAGAAATTGCGATATTTGACAATAAGTTTAAGATTTAAAAAAAACGAGTTTTATGTTATGACAATAATATTTATTATACAGGGTGTCCCAGTACTTAACGTACGTAAGTATCGAAACATTTGAAAAATGTATTTTTTCGAATATTTCTTACAAGGGGAGTTAGGTTGGTGTCCGACGCCGATTTTTTTGTAACTTTACAGGTGAAAAGAGGATCCCAGACTATAAAGAAAAAAAAATAATTTTTAGGGCAATCGTTCATATTTAGGGGTTGAAATCACCTCTTCTATATTTTTGACTCTTTTACTGTTTTAAGAGGTATCATTGTATTTTCTTTCTTGTTTTTACACAAAATTGTTCTAATTGATTCTTTATTACAATACTAGCTTGATTTGCAAAACAATTACTCTCTAGAATATCATAATTCAGAAAATCTACCCCTAGAATGCTTCGCCCTACGACATATATAGTTTAAGATTTTGGACTTTGTTGCTGCAAATATCTTGTTTTGATATTATATTCTACAGTATTATGGATCATCAGAGTTATTCGAAATAACCCCTAAATTATGTGCCATTCACCCCTTTAATATTGTCAATAAATAAAAAATATATTTATCAATATACCATTTTTGTAAGTAATGGATTAAAATATATACTTATTTGGGTTGAACAATCAATATTATTATAATATAATTAATTTTTTGTTAATGATGGCACTTGTTCTTATATTAATAAATCCTTGTTATGTAAAAACTACCCCCCCTTGTTAACTCAAAACTACTGAATATTAGATGAAATGAAACAATAACAATCGATTTTTAAGGCACAAAGTTTTCACAGAAGTGATATTCTTCGAAAAGGCAGAACTTCTTCTTGCACCATGCACATGTTACTACTGCAACATCACCGCAAATATCACAAGAAGGTTCCATATCTTTGTTTAAACAAAAGTCTATAGGGTTGTCAAAACGTGGAGGTCTATTTTCTATATATCTGCTTTTATACCAAGAATATTTGAATACGTCAATAAATCTAGGTGAAGACAATTGATTATGTGTGAGGGACTGTAATAAAATGTTATTCCTATTATGCAAATTAATATCAGACCTCAAAAGAATAGAAGTATCAAAGATTTTTCGTACGAAATTCTTCCAGATCCTATAGCCAAACACATCCAAGGGCTGAATTCTCCCAGTTGTGCCTTTTGGAATGGTTTTTAGTCAAAGAATTTTACCTTCTGGTATAGCAGTTTGCACGAATCATTCACATTGGCCACTCCATGAATCTAAAAATAACACAGAATTTTCTCCTACTTTAGGGAAAAATACATCTTGAAGCCACATTTGCAGTAATTCTGAAGAAAGTTTACCAGATTTAGAGGCTTGCAAATAAATATTGTTTGCCTTAAAAAGTCCTTCTTTTACTCTAGGTCCAAATTGTCCAGACGGTTCTTCTAAAGCTACAAAAAGGGGTGAAAGTAATCTTCCATCGGCAGATATGGTTGGCTGAATTGTATAGCTATGCGTGGTGGAGGGAACCGATTGAACAACATTTTCCACAGTTTTTGTTCCTTGAAAGCTCAAAGTTCTTCCACTGTGTAATTCCAAACTGAATCCACTTTGATCGGAATTGAAAATGTTGCTTTCCCCATACCTTACAATTTCTGATTTTACATTGTTTTTAAAAACATCGCATTCTTGTTCTATATCTCTAGTTTCATGTAAAGACGATACAGATATAAATTTTGTGATTTTTCGCGAAACAACGTTATGCACTTTCTTGAATTTCCATACCCACCAATGTGATGCTTTAAACCATGGCATGTCCAATTCACGCTTCTTTTGTAAAGCCCATCTTCGAAGATCTATATCGTGAACTGTCATCTTCGAATCAATAGTCTCCTTCAAATTGTCGAAAGTGTATTTTGCAACGTTGTATAGCTTATCTTCTCGGTCACCACCACTGTTGACTTGTTCTTGCCATCTTCTCAATTGTCGCTCTGTACGAAGCATCTTGAATCTTTGATGAACGGTTGTAAAAGATAAACGCTTTTTCTTCCCGGGATTCCAAAATTCAACAGCTTCTTTTTTATAGTCGAAATTGACTCTCTCATCTTCATGTAAACAACTAGGTACTTCACCAAAATCGTTTTCTTCTTGTTGTTCTTCATCTTCAATCGGTTGTATGTCAATTTGTCTATCCCCATCGACAAATTGTAAGTCAACTGAATTCTCAATAATAAATGAGGAATCGAACATATTTTTCCGTATGATATCCCCTATTACATCATGAAGATTTACCTCCTCAGGTGTTATTTCAGAAGGTTTAATGCCAAGTTTTTCGCATTGAACGTTATTGTCAATAACGATATTATATTTAAAGGATTGATTATCATTTTATGTTGTAAAACTTTATACAATAATTTGTGCAAATTTGTAACGGAACAAATGTTCTTTTCTGACGCTTTTATATACATGCCTGATAATTTTATATGTGCGCACTTATTATTACAAATGCCAAAATGATAATGCATTTATCATATCACACACTCAACTTGTAAACAGGCTATACAGGGTGTTTCGCGAGCTCTCTGTATACTTGTACCTACAAAAACTAGAGCAAAAACTAAGTCGAAAAGTCGGATAAATAAATGCTTACAAATGCGTAGTTTTTAAACTACAGAGCATTGAATTTAACCAATTAGGAGCACGTTTTAAGCCGCCATAAATTCATGGTTATTTGCATGGAGTATAGACATAAGGAGACCAAACTGTAATGCACGTACTTCATAAAAAACGTGCACTTTTCTGTTGCCAGAAGTTCGTACACATACATGTACAAAATCACACTTATATATAGTACAGAACTTCCCGAGTGCAGCGTGCCATTCGCAC
>CAJFCO010017451.1:0-14110 GCA_904066015.1 Synergus gifuensis | reverse complement strand
CTCCGGTGTTTAATCGTCAATCTACATCCGAATCTTTAATCAGTCGTCGGTCATCTGTTCATCTTCGTGTGAGTGATCAGCAGTTTTTAAGTCAGACTCCGGACCTATCTTATAGGCCCGTCAACCTTCTGGATAGCAGTGCGGTATTCGTGTTCGATACCCCGATCAAGTCTCTAGTCAAGGTCTCTGACACATCGAGAAAAGCGGCTGGACTACCAGGGAGAACCTTTGAGGCTAACACCATTAAAGGAATAATCAAAACCCAAAACAAGTAAGTTTCCATTACTTCTAATCACCGTATTTCACCTTTTAAAGTACTTAAAGAGTCTTATCTGAAACGTTCTTTCTAGGACGATCTCAGAAGTCTGGAAGTTCCTTCTTATGGTCCATCACTCTCTCTCTCTCTCTCCCTTACATCGTGTCTCTACAATTTTGTACTTGATAAATAAAGATAATTGTTTGTAATCTGTGTCTAATTCTTTGGCTTGATCTCGTCCCTAATTCACTAACGTGGATTTAAAACGAGAACTGTTAGGGTAATTGGCTATTGTATAAGTCTCTCCAGGACATAACACTACTCATCCTATTAAAAAATGGCTAAAGGAGAACTTGTAGATGTTTTTAAGGCCAATATTTATGTTTCTTGTCATTTTCTCTGCATCTCGCGTTATTTGGCTCAAAATTTGAATTTTCAATTTTTTAAGGAAATTCTAAAAGTTGTTATGCCGATCTTATAGGGCGTTCAAAAAGAAACATTTTTCATCTTAACACTTTTGTTCATATCGTGCGTTGTTTTGCTTCTAATTTGAGTTTTCTTTCATTTTTTTGGAATTTTCAAAATTTTATGCCTTTCAATTTTTTTTTATCCAAAAAAGTCATTAAGAAAAATTGTGCGACTTTTTTACTACGAACGTACGTCATTAGCTTAACCCAAAACATTGTTCACATAGTAACCGTTTACGACGCTGGTTGGCAT
Source organism: Synergus gifuensis (assembly GCA_904066015.1). NCBI lineage: Eukaryota > Metazoa > Arthropoda > Insecta > Hymenoptera > Cynipidae > Synergus > Synergus gifuensis. Next base: position 13,134 of record CAJFCO010017451.1, on the reverse strand, counting down.
CGCAACCGGTGAGCAAAATTTTTTGGTAACCGTGGAGACCACTTTTCTAACCGGTGACAGCGTTTTACTCATCGATATTGCTTTTGAGGACAGTGTGGAATCAGCCATTTTGCATGTCTGTAAACGGTGGACAAACGAGGGTTTTGCATGCATGTGTAAAGAAAAAATAGTTGTGGTTTCTTCTACCAACATGGATGAATTAATATCTAATGCCTGTAACCGTCTGAAGCTTCCTTTCGATTGTCCATACATGGTAAAAATATTTTCCCAATTTTTATATTAAAAAAATAATGAAACAAATGCTCAAATAAAATTTTTTTTTTAAAAGATAGTAGTATACTAATATGAAAGTATTTTATCCACAGATTGTTCTGGAAGAAGATGGAGCAGAAGTTGAGGAATTTGAAGCTATGATCCTTATGGCGAAAAAGTAGCCAGTGAAATTTATGATACTTCCCCAAAATGATGACTGGGAAAAAGAAAAATCAACGTCATTTTGCTATGACATATCACCCCGAATTCTTACTGGAACAGGTACAATGAATATAAACTTGCATATTTATTATTATTGTCACATAAATATAATCGAAATATGTTATGACATGCTAATATATTAAATTATTTATTACAGAAAATCCAGCCTGTGAGAGTGTAGTTTCTACCCCTACTTCAAGTAATTCACGCTCATCAGAAATTACTGCAATTTCTAGCAGTAAAACTTGTAGCTCCATTAATGTGGGAAAAAATGATTCCTCCTAGATTCCAAAACGAGGTTTATAATTCAAGCATAGAAACCCTTTAATTTATCAAAAATTTAGCGGATCATTTATTTTGCATAAAATGTATGACTCATTCGGATGCATTGAAGCTGGCCAAGGAAGTCGTTGCAAAATTTCCGAAGGCTTTCGAACACAAAACGTGGAACGGAGACGAAGCTCATGTTTATTCTAATAGAGTAAGCGCATTAAGAGCTCGTATTTATGAACGGCTGAGGTATGAACATGTATAATTTATAATTTATCATTTTTCACTTGATATAATATAATTTATGATAAATTTATATTTATGTAAATGTTCAGGTATTTGATTGATTGAAAAATGATTGATTGATATGTATTAAAATATACTAAGTACTTAATTACAACTTAAATAAAAAATTTATCAAGTTAAATATAGAGTATTATTTCCAAAAGCGTTTGAAGAGTTTTCCCTAAAAAATCTTCAGGAAAATTCCCAAAAGCGTTTCAGAATTTTCCCTAGAAAATCTTCAAGAAAATTCACGAAAAGTTTTTGGTAATTTTCCCTACAGTGTTTGAGAAAATACCCGAAAAGTTTTTGGTAATTTTTCCTACAAAATGTTTGGGAAAATCCACGAAAAGTTTTTGGGAATTTTTCCCACAAAATGTTCCAGAAAATCTCCGAAAGGTGTTTAGGAATTTTCCCTACTAAATGTTTGGGAAAATTCCCGAAAAGTGTTTGTGAATTTTCCCTAATAAATTTTTAGGAAAATTCCCGAAGAGTGTTTGGGAAATGAGCGTCCCAAACATTTTCGGGAAAATTCCCAAAAAATTTTTTACAGAGTATAGTTATCTTCATTCCTCACTATAATATTTTAACTTAAATAAAATATTAAAGTTTAAATAAATAAAAAAGTCTGAAATTTTTATCATAAATAATATTTCTTCACTAATAACTCTGTCCCTTTGTCTTATCTGGATATCAAATGTGAGATAATAAAATTATATGAAATAATTTCTGACTTATGGATCAATCTATCAGAATAATAGCTGATAATAATTGTGTTTTATGCTCTGGTTGATCTTTAGGTAGTAATAGTATCGGTGTTGCGCGACTATGCTTCAAGCGAGTAGAAGTTCCGTGGGTGGCAAATGGAAACAGAGTAGTGTGGATGTCTTTAGTATGCCCAGTCGAGAATCGAGTCAAGATGTGCAAGAGGTAGAACTTGCATTAGAAATGAACCGAATTGAACTACAGCAGAAACATCAAGGCTAGAGAAACACAACGATTCGATTTTTTTACGTTCGACTTGAAGCAATAGAACCAAGCGCGTCTTCTCTTTGGTGTTCCAATTCTCACGTATGTCTTTGACTCAAATGCTCATGGTATGATTATGCTCGCAGAGGAATTCCGTTCCGTCACTATCACAATGAGATAATGTCCTCTGTCCTCCCCTTTCTCAAAGAAAAACATACTAGATAAGTGTTTACAACAATAATAATAGTTGACTTGATAGTATAATTACCTTATAATGAGATACATATTTTATCTCACTCGATATTCAAATCTGATTAGTCGACTATATTTTTTTATGCAAATCGTTATAAAAATTCTCCCAGATTCCGCTTGAGAAAGTCGATTTACGTTAGAAATTGATACATTTTTTTTCAACTCAATATAATGCGACAAATTTAAAATAGTTTTATTTAAAAGGAATTCTAATGATTTTAAATAATAATAGGAAAAAATTCGCTGGAATTGAAATATAGGATTCAAGTTGAATAGAAAAATATTACATTTACAATAATTTAAGAAAATATTAAAAGAATTCAAAAGAATTTTTAAAAAATTGAAAAGTATTTAAAAAATTCGGAATAATTCAATAGAATTAAAAATCACTTAAAGTAATTTAAAAACATTAAAAATAATTTAAGAGGATCCTAAAGAATTTAAGGGGTTATTCTACTTTACCACTTGCAAAAAATCAATTTTTTTTTCTTATTATACATTTTTCGAAAGAATATGTATCTAGAAATATTATGTCAAAATTTCAAAAAGATCTGAGCAATGTAACTATATTTTTTTCATACCTGAACATCACTACCTAGGAGCGCTTACCTGAGCGCGCACATGAGTGGGTTAAAAAAACATTTCGCGGAAAAATTGATATTTTCAGAAGCTATTTCTGAACCGAATTGAAACTTTTTTTTTTTATATTGGAGCTTATAAAATTCTGCACAAAACTGTTAATCCATATTTTGAAATAAAAAAATTTTATTTTTGTTTATTTAATATCAAAAATGAAAAAAAAAAATTTTATTTTTTTGACTACCGAGAAATACTTGTATTTAATCCCAAATACCTAGAATCAATGAAACAACTAAAAAAAGGGGAAAAAAAAAAGATAAAAAAAAAGAAAAAAGACAAAAAAGACAAAACTTTAAACGCGTTTTTCTTAGAACAACGTTTTTAAAACGGTACCAAGGATTTTATGAAAACTACTCAACCGATCCTTATAAAATTTAAACCACACATTCTACACATATTGAAATAGGTCTGTTGCCTCTAATATATTAAAAAATAACATTTTTACTAATTTTTTAAACAAAAAAAACAGTGAAAAAAAATGCATTTTTTTTCTTTTTTTCGATTTTTGTCCGCCATTTTGTTATTTTTTCATAAATATTAATTATTAGAGGCAACAGACCTAGTTTTAGTATTACTGAAGCTAACCCACTTTACTTTTTTTTTCAGCTAGCCCTTACCGAGATATCCCTGGTACCGTTTACCCTTTTGATTTTGAGAAGCCTACGCACAGCCATTATTTTTAATATAAACATTGAATAAAGTTAATAAAAAAAAATTTTTTTATATAGTTTAATACATGTTTTATCATACCTAAAAATATTTATTTCCATATCGTTCATGATATACTCAAAAAAAATGTTCAAAAATAGCTCTTTTCTTCAGCGTATAAAGTAGAATAACCCCTTAATAATGCAATTGAAATCGAATTCAAAAGAATTAAGTGAAGTTTCCAACGAGCAGTGTAAAGGAAATAAAAATACACACACTCACACACACACACACATCTAATACCTTCTTTGATGAGAATGTAAAAATTCGCGAAAGAAAGAATATTTGAAAAAAAATTAAGTTTTACAAAAAAAAATCATAAAAATCTCTCCTTGTTGCGCGCTTCGCGATGCTTGCGCCCTACGAGGCGCTTGGACCCTGCAGCACGCTTGTGCGCTTCGCGACGCTTGCGCCTTGCGGGACGCTTCCGCGATTCGCGACGCTTGCGCGCTTCGGGACGCTTGTGCCAATATGTTTACATTTAAATTATTAAAACTTGAAATGCAAACGAAAACAAATTTACTTAATGATCTATCGACCTTATGGAACAGATTCTCATCAGGGAACTCGGCACTAGCGCTTCGCGCTCAAAATTTGATTCATATTTTTTGTTTACATGTAATTTTTTCATAAAAATTTAAAAAATAATTAGGCATACAAACATATTGTCATATTATTTTGTATCAAATTATTTATTCAATCAAAAATAATAAGAAAGAAATTTAATAACCACGAGTAAAACTAAAACTACTCATCCTATTGAAAAATGGTCAAAGGAGAACTTGTAGATCTTTTTAAGACCATAAATTATGTTTCTTATCATTTTCTTTACATCTCGCGTTATTTGGTTCAAAATTTGAATCTTCGATTTTTTAAGAAAATCCAAAAAGTTGTTATGCTATTCCTATAGGGCGTTCAAAAAGAAACATTTTTCACCTCTTGACTTTTTTTCATAGCATGTGTTTTTTGGCTTCTAATTTACGTTTTCTTTCATTTTTTTGGATTTTCAAAATGTTATGTCTCAATTTATTGTTTATGGAAAAAATTTATTAGAAAAAATTGTTCAACCTTTTGAGTACTACGAACATCCGTGCAAAAAATTTTTAAATTAAAAAAAAGTGATTTCAAAAATTTTCAAAATGCTCCAGATTTTTGTTTTTTTATCCAAAATGGTTGGCCAACGAACTTTGCCTTCATTTTAAGACACGAAAAGAGTATACCGAAGGCCAATCCAATCGGTCAATTCTTTCGAATGTTATCGTGCCATAAACTAAAGATCTACAGACCGCAGACATACAGACAGACAGACAAGCAGACAAAACGGACATACAGACTGTCAGACAGATTCGTAAAAACATTGTAACGTGGTGGATTTTACCACATTACTGATCCTTTTCCCGGATTGATTTTACTCGGGAAATTAAAACAGAACAGCCAGTAGGAACTCCATTAGCTGTAAGAGTATGAGTGTTGGTGTGAATTTGCGAGAAATGAAAGAAATTATGTAGAGTAAAGTGGGGCGAAATGGCCATTTTTTACTATTGATCCCTGTAAAACTCACAAATGAAAAAATTAATAAATAACTCAAGGACCATTGCAAACTTCACGTTTTTGGCTAAAACTTTTATGTGGAAACTATTTCTCTATAATGATTAGTATTAGAATTATAACCTTTGGAAAAAAAAATTCAAAATGGCCATTAAAAAGCCATTTTATTTTAAGACTGAAAATCGAGGAAAAGCCATTTTTTAAACATGAAATTTAAATGTTTATTACAAAAAATCAGATTTTAATATTAAATCGTCAATCACTCAGTATCAGAAAAATATTATAGAATTTTTGCAACATTTCGTTTCGGACGGCTAATGCGACTTGGCCTTGCCTTTTGATTTTGCCGGTCTATATCTCTTAGTAGCTGTTTTTTTGGATGTTTTAGAAAGAGATTTTATAGAAAATATAATATATGTATTTGGCTAAATATATTATAAAAAAGGCCATAGCTGGGAAAGCATGGTTGGGCGGCCTTGGAAGATATTTGGCTGATATTTTGGTGGTAAGTTTCTATCATTATAAGACTAATTTGCCCCAGTACCAACTTCGAAAAAAATTTTTTACAAAAGTTATGACATTTTTTTGAAACATCAAAAAATTCAATTTTCTCGAAAATGGCTGAATCGATTCTCATGGTTCAAATATATATTATACAATGTATCACAGTTGTTCTAAAAAAAAATCGAGAGCCTACTCTAAAAATTAGAAAATAACAAAAAAAATTTTTGAAATTTTCAAAAAATTTTTTCTCATTGAAGAAATTTTTGTACCGCCTCAGTTTTTTGTCTATAATACACTTACACCCTCATTAACAACATATATTTTTTCGATAATGATTCCAATTTTAGTTCATAGTTAAAAAAAAAAATGTTTTATTGGCCCCTACAAAGTATGCTGCTCCATTGAAACGAGGGCTCTTCTTAATTTTAACTCATTATTCTCTCAAATGAGCATAATTTGAAATGATAGATACGCTTTCGAAAAGATATTAGTTTAAATTTTATATTTTCGAACTTTTTTGTGTGCTTTTACGTACACTATACACGTATTATACATAAATGCTATATATACACCAAATGTGTACTATAAACGCAATATGCACATTGTGTCAATCATGTCAATCTATTATACGATAATATTACTCACTACTTTTCACTTAATGGAACCATTTTCTTTAAATTGACTTTGAGGATAGTTTTTAATAGAATTAGATACGTCTATTTCCACTTGCATTTATAGATCTGTGAGCATTATTTATTTACTCTCTGTACTTAAATAGCGTAATTCTATACTCGTGTACTTATTCATTAATTGTTCATCCAACTAGTCTTGTGTTAATGATTTGTGTTCTCTTAAGAAAAAAATTCATATCTCTGCTTTAATATTGTAGATGCGTATTATTGGAGGAGTGTTCCTTTTTGTGGCTTTGTGATTGTCCCATTGACTGGTAATTAATTTCTCTTATAGGCGGAAGAACTTATCTGCATATTGTTTTTTATAAAATCCTTTAATCTGCTTCATACAGCTGAATATATTCACTTCTTTCAATTATTTTAACTCACACGCAAATAAGATGTCATCCGATAAAGGTATTTCTTCAAAGAATAAAAAATGTTCAGTTTGTTTTACGTTCGTGAATAGCGTTCCAGGCCGTTGTAAGACAATTGTGTCAACAAATGAAGCGGCGGCATTTTCTATCAGTTTTAAGAAAGCAATTGCGATAAATGAAGTCTTATGTGGATTTTGTCGTATTAATTCTTATAAAAAACAGAATTTAGATAATGAAAACAAAGTGAAATTTACAAAAAATTCCCCAAAAAACCTTGAGTTATTCGATTCTGACAGCGACATTTCTTTATAGAATCCGAAGTTGAGGATCCCACATTTGAAATAAAGATAAAACCTAAGTTGGGAGATTCTCATGATGAGTATATTTGTTGTATCATGATATTATATCATTTACAAGAAATCACTAAATTAATGGTTAAACTCAGTAAACTAAATAAAGTCGAGTACGGAATCACATTTCTTATTTGATTGGGTGGTATTTCTACCATATTGACCAATCAAATCCTTTCTGTAAACTAACTCCGAAACTCAACCTGACTGGGACATCATTTGTTAATGGAATCTGATATTAATTCGAAAACTTGTTTATTGTTTGTTAACTAGTCACTAGGGCCTCTCGGTCCTATTTCAATAATCTGAAGGATGTATTGCCAATGGTCCTTCGTTGTCACTCCGGGCTGCCCATCCATGAAGCACGAGGACCTTTTCCATATCCGAATAATGGCGGTATTTCCAGTAGTGCGTGAACTAAGTGTTGGACATTGCTACGGACGATAGTCAATCGGCGTAGTGCACTTCGTTCGTTGAGAGATAGACTCTCAACAGCCAATCGGCTGAGACTTTAATGAGCGCCGCTCATACGTCATATCCGTCCGCTGGCCGACAAGACGGAAGACGAGACTTCTCTCGCCATTCCGTTCTCGACTGTGTTGCATGGCACAAGTGTGCTGTCATTATTTTCATAGAGATTGTATTGCCAATATTGAATATCATTATAAGAAGACACAAATTGTTATTGGGCGAGAGCCTCAAATTATTTATCTCGAAATTTGAGATCATAGGCGAGTGCCTTAAAATTTGGATTTTATTTGTGTTCTTAAAAATGTCTAAGGTATGTCTTTCGCTCTTTCCTTCATGATATTGTCTTGTGTTTCCGGACTCCGTCCAAGATCATTATGTTATTTAATTAATTGATTTTGAAATGACTACAATTACCTTACTTCTGATTAAATTGAGCATATTTCCAAAATGACGTGTTATATAATGTTTGTAATCTGCTTCAACCGCCATTTTAGAAATCAATCGAACATTTAAAATTAATTTCTTGATTCAATCTTAATTAACTTCAATGATTTAAATGAATCGAATCCTGGTTGATCATTGTAAATTGTTTAACTGAATTTTTATATTGATAGTCAAAACTCTCCTAACTAAATTGTATTTGAATCTGATGATCTGAATTGTGGTGACCATTGTCGTAATATTTGGAATGGGCGTAACCCCATATTGATTTATGTTTAGATAATATATTAAAATGTTATTTTTGGTGAATTTCTAAAGTGACTCATTCTCATTGATATCTAATGATCCCCTTACCTCGACCCCTCTACTTGTTGAGTATGGCTGGATAAATAATCCAAGAGGAACATGATGGGCCACTAGAAATAGATGATATTTTACAAAAATATCAAGGAACATCATTTTTCTCTACAACCGATTTGACCCAAGGTTACTTTCAGATTCCATTAGAAAGAGAATCGAGAAAATATACAGCATTCACTTTCGAGAGAAATGCTTATCAATTTAATCGGATTCCTTTTGGAATAAAAACAGCGAGCAACGGATTCATAAGAGCGATAAATTCAATTTTTACAGAAGAGTATACAGAATTCTTGACGATTTACGTGGATGACATTTTAATCACATCAAAAACTTTCCAAGAACACATGAAACATCTGGATCAAGTTTTCCAAAAAATTGGAAACGCAGGTCTAACTTTGAAACTTGAAAAATCAGCATGGTGCAAACCAGAAGTAAAGTTTTTAGGTTTCAAGTTGACATCAGAATTTATTAAAGTCGATGGGGAAAGAATGAAAGCAATAAGAGAGATTCCATCACTGAAAAATCGACAAGAATTACAAGCAATATTAGGAGTTCGCGGATATTATAGTAGATTTGTCAAAAAGCACACAACATATGTTCATCCTTTCCGAGATATATTAAGCTCGAATCAAAAATTCGTTTGGACAACAAAACATGAAGAAGAATTACAAAAATTAAAAAGAAATTTTATATACTCAGTAACTTTATATCATTATAAATTAGACGAAAAATTTTATGTTCAGATGCATCCAAGCAAAAAAGGGATCAGCGCAGTATTATGCCAAAAAGTCAATGGACAATAGGGTGGTTCAAAAATGCATGGCAAAAATTTTCTTGATGCTAGAGTCTCGATCCCCCCAATTTGATTCGAAATCCGAAAAAAGAAAGGTCATATTTTTTTTTTTAATTTTGATTTTAACACGTGCCGGTTTTGACTTGAAGTTTCCCATGTAAATTGAATGGGGAAAAATCACTTTTTGGAGTTTTTGGAATAATTTTTCAGGGTTTCGAAAAATGTTACGGAAGATTACAGAGGCTTGTTGAGGACTATCCAACAAAGAATTTCATGTACCACACATATGGTTTTGACACCCCTAACACACCCCCACGGTCCCTTGAAAACTACCCTTAAAACCAAAAATATCAATTTTTCATAAACCCGGCCTTATGTGAGCTTTATTCTCGTTTTTTAAAAATAAAAATTATTTATATTAGTCTAGTAGAATATTTATCGACATTGGTTAATTAATTTTTCATTATTTAAACAAATTCCATTTGTTTAAATAATTTTTTTTTCAAAAATACGTTTGTCTTTATAAACATTACTACTATTCGTCTAATGGAATATTGATTAACAACGTTTAATTAATTTTCAATTATTTAAACAAATTTGATTTGTTTAAATAATTTTTCCTCCGAAAATTTTTTTTTTCTTATTAAATATTATTACCATTGATTTTATTGAATATTTATTAACATTGAAAAATTAGTTTTCATTTGTTTAAATAAATTGCATTTGTTTAAAAAATGGTCTTTCCAAAAATTCGAGGAATTCTAAATTTTTATCGTTACGTAACAGATTTATTTTCAAATATTTTCCAATTTTGTTTCTCTCCATTTGCAAACGAGGAGGACAGTTATAAAATTATACAAATGTTGAAAGATTTCTGCTGATTTTATTGTGAGCACCCAGATATACTCGAAAGTGTGGAAAATGTCTCTTAGGAGAAATATTTTTCGAAATACATGATGGAAAGGATTTTGCTAACCTTCTCCCCAGGTATACTCGAAAGCTATATTTCGAAAAATATTTCTCCTAAGAGACATTTTCCACACTTTCGAGTATACATAGGGGCTCAAATTAAAATCAGCAGAAATATTTCCACATTTGTATAATTTTATAACTGTCCTCCTCTTTTGCAAATGGAGAGAAACAAAATTGGAAAATATTTGAAAATAAATTTGTGTTACGTAACGATAAAAATTTAGAATTCCTCGAATTTTTGGAAAAACCATTTTTTAAACAAATGGAATTTATTTAAACAAATGAAAAAAAAATTATCAATGTTAATAAATATTCAATTAAATCAATGGTAATAATATTTAATAAGAAAAAAAGAATTTTCGGAGAAAAAATTATTTAAACAAATTCAATTTTTTTAAATAATTGAAAATTAATTAAACATTGTTAATCAATATTCCATTAGACCAATAGTAGTAATTTTTATAAAGACAAACTTATTTTTGAAAAAGAAATTATTTAAACAAATGGAATTTGTTTAAATAATTAAAATATAATTAACGAATGTCGATATATATTCCACTAGACTAATAGAAATAATTTTTATTTAAAAAAAACGAGAATAAAGCTCACATAAGGCCGGTTTTATGAAAAATTGACATTTTTGGTTTTAAGGGTAGTTTTCAAGGCACCGTGGGGGTGTGCTAGGGGTGTCAAAAAAAAAATATGACCTTTCTTTTTTCTGATTTCGAATCAAATTGGGGGGATCGAGACTCTCTAGAAAAAAAAGTCTTTTTGAACCACCCTAATGGACAAGAAAGGATAATAGCGTTGATCAGTAGATGTTTGACTCCGTATGAAATGAATTACTCAATAACAGAATTAGAATTATTAGCAATCATATATGCACTAATTAAATGGAAAAAGTATTTATTAGGAGCAAAATTCAAAATAATAACAACAATAATACAAAATTTCTCATTTAAAATAGAGCATTGCAAAGGAAAGGATAACATAATCGTAGATTTTTTCAGTAGAGGGGCATTAGGTAACAATAAAGAACAGGAAGAAAAAATTTTGATAGTAGCAGTTATAGAAGAAGAAATAGAAAAAAGAAGAGACAGAGAAAATAAAATAATAGTCGTAATAAAAACAATTAAATCAAAAGATAGAATGGCCAAAATATTAAAGAACATAAGTAACATGTAAAAAGAAGACATAAAAATAAATATAATATACATTAAACTATTAAACAAAGAGAAGATACAAAATTTTGAAATACAGGATAAAATAATCTTTCATAAATCAGAAGATAAAAATAATTGGCGTATAGTTATTTTAGCAAAAATAGAACAGGCGGTAATAGATGAAACACATGAAAAAATAGGATATTTCGGGGTACAAAAAACAGTAAAAATGTTACAAAAAAACTTTTATTGGTGAGGTTTGAAAAAAGACGTAAAAGCGCGAGTAAAAACATGCGAAATATGTCAAAGAACGAAACATTTAAGTATGACAATGGAAGGGGAATTTCAATCAATCCTACCAAAAGAACCGAACGAATTGCTATCAGTTCATTTTTATGGACCGTTGCCAACAGGTAAAGCAGGGGCAAAGTATATTTTCGTACTAAAAGATCTTTTCTCAAAATTAATAACACTCTATCCGATAAAAAGAGCTAATACAAGAACCTGCTTGGCGAAGTTAACGGGTCACTATTTTAAACAAATAGGAAAACCAAAGAAAATAATTTCAAATCATGGAACCCAATTCACTTCGCCAAAATGGAAAAAAGAATTAAACGAATGAGGAGTAGAAATAGGATTTTCAAGCATTAGACACCCACAATCAAACCGCAGGTAGAAAAAACAATGAGGGAATTAGGTAGATTTTTTAGAACTTATTGCTCAACAAGACATACAAATTGGATAAATTACGTAAAGGAAATAGAAAAATGGCTAAATACAATAGAAAATGATAGCACAGGTTACCCCCCATTAGAACTCCATTTTGATAAAATTCCAGAGAGTGAAATTCGGAAAGTAATTAGATTTCCAAACGAAGAAAAAATACCGCCAGAAATAATCTTAGAAAATGCAAGACAAAAGATGGCACAAAAGGCCAAAGAAAGAAACCAAAAACAAAAGAAAATTTCCAAAATTTCTCTAAACCCAGGAGATTTGGTTTTGTTAAAGGTACCACATATGGGCATATCCACGAAAAGTGTCATTTTCTCTCTCAAAAAAGTTAAAAAATAAATCTTAAAGCACACTTTTCAAACTTTTTTCCTACATTCTACATACTGTAATGTGGTGAATTTTGCCACATTGTAGATCCTCTTCCCAGATCGATTTATTTAATCGGGAACTATAACAGAACAGCCAGTAGGGACTCAATTAGATATAAGTGTATGAGTGTAGCATGTATCTGTGAGAGTTGAACTAGATTAAGTATAAACATTAATTAGATTTAAGCATATTCGTATTATTACCTATTCTGATTTCGTGCTTGCCGCCTACCTGATTTCCGAAAACACAAACTTTACACCGTTTCAGCTATCTATATGTTTTGAGAGGAGTCACTTGCCGTCTGAGATGTGTTAGTTGCCTATATTTTATATTTTTACCATTCTCCAACAGTGTGGACGATGTAAACCACTTAAATCATGTAAAGTTTGCACCGTTCCACACTTGTTATGAAAAGACACATGAGATGTCAAAATACGTGGACGCAGCCATAATGGTTAGCGGGAGTTCCACTTCCACAGTCCTTCTGCTGGATTCTAGTTCTCTTTTCACCCATCAGGGAGCAGCAGCTCTCAGAGTAATACAAGCTACGTAACTGCGACTGCGCGCTCAGACGGACAGCTCCAAGAACACTCAGTTCCGTGCTGGCTGTTCACGCGTGAACTTTTCTTTGAGATTTGCGGGAAGAAACTATTGAAGTGCAGAGTGCGCATAACCGACTAGAGTTTTTTTGTATCATCGGATTCACACCTTTTCCCTTTTGTTGGACTATTTGGTGCTCCGGGTTTTCGGAAAGCAAGGTAGGCGCCAGCAATAAGTATCTCTCCCATG
>CAJFCO010017450.1:78189-88273 GCA_904066015.1 Synergus gifuensis | reverse complement strand
TTTCTTTCAAAAAATTTTAAAGCAAGTTTTGAATTAAAATTAAAATTAAAATTAACTTAAATACAATATTTGTAAACTATTAACTTAATAACAAAAAATAATTCATGTTAAAAAAAAATTCTCCATTTTATACAATTTCCAAAAAACAAAAAACATGAATATCAAAAAACCGCGAAAAAATAATTTCAGAAATTTTAATTTACAGAAAATGTATTTAATATTTTTTCTTTTGCATTTATATCGTTTTTAGTGTATTTTATCATTTACATTCAATCAGAATTACCGACCCCGATCTTCTCCACCGACTTTATCGAATTGTTAAATCTGACTAAACTGCAGTCCTGTTTTACCCTTTCACTGTAAATAGTTCCCAAAATCGCCACAAACTATGCACGGTACGACTGAGGGCGCTACGAAAAGTCAGCTGGGAATTAATACACAGGCTTAGCAATCTCCCAACTCATCTCTGCTATAGGAATTTCAGGTTATTTGAAATTATGTTATGATTGAGTTGAAAAGCACTGAGTACAATGCTTATTTTCAATAAAAAATGAGATTTATTTATATTTCATAATAAACATGTGTTTAAAAGAAACAAAGTCTTAATTTTGCAGAGCATGAAAAAATGCATTTATCCTTTTAGCAAAGGGGATCAAAATCGAATAAATGCAATACTTTACTCTCATATTTTGTAATAATAAATAAAATAATTTTTTACAAATACTAATATTTAGTGAATACTTTTCGAGAAACTAAAGTGAATATCGGTGGCCTTGAAATGGAATGGACAAAAGGTAAGTTTGATTATAATTTTTCCCTTGTGATTTATATTTTTAATATCCTTTCTTGGGTGTAGTTGTATATGTATAACCTGTATGTACAAATTATAATGATGATGTTATAATTAATTATAATAAATTAGAATTATACTTTGTAGTGTTATTGAAATTATTGAATTATTAATCATTAATAATAATAAAAAGTATAATAATAATTATAATAATAAAAATATAATAATATTATTATTATTATTATAATTATTATTATTATATTATTATATAATTATATTTAATAATAATTAATAATATTATTATTAATAATATTAATATTATTAATATTAGTTAATATATTTAATAACAATTTATTATTATTATTATATAATATGTGACAGTAATCTCGACTTATAGGGACTCCTTTGTCTCTGAGTACTTCCCCAATATTCTGACACCTGACTAAACTCTCAAAATTGTGTTGCCAAAAGGGCGCCAAGTACCCTAAGTAACGCTCTAAATTTTTCACTCAAAATTACTATGAAATAAACTACCAACTAGCTCATTGGAGAGGGATTTCGTGGGGGCGCAAAACAAAACCAGGCGAAATTTAAATAAAGAAAAGAAATTAAGTTTATTATAAGAATGATGGGATGAGAAAAGTTACATAATTTGAATAAATGGATGAGATGAAAGAGTTATTATAAAGAAATTAGAATGAACATAAAGATTCATGTAAGAAAAGGTTTGACGAATTCGGAATTATCACTTACTCGAGACAAACGTATTTGTAACGATCACTTAATTTCACCAAGTAGTTATGTAAGAGAGAGTCAGCGCAAATAGTGCAATATGGCGGAAGCCATGACATGAGCGTTAGCTCAACAAAACTTCTTAAATTCTCAAATAAAACTCAAAATTTTACTATGCAAAAAAAAATAAGAATTAATACTCGATCAAAATTTAACTAAATATACCGAAAACATACTCTAAATTTAAATCTCTTAACAAACTCAACTGCTCGTAACAATATAATGTCGTCAAGTGCCACGTTTGGGCGTCGACTAGCAGTTACGTAACATCAAGAAATCAAAAAGCTCGAATAGAGACACATTAATATCGGGAGAATCAGTAATGCTTTCCCTGCTGAAAAAGTTCCTTTGATTACCATTGGAAATGATTCATATTCAATGGTAATGAATCATATTGAATGAAAGGAATGGTTCAAATTTCGGATGATGACTCAAAATTAATCATATCCAATGATATTTCATGGCAATCGCATTCAATAGTAACAATTAGCATTGATTTTAAACATAATAAATCATTTTGTATATTATTTCCAAAAAACTTAAATTTAATAATATTTTATTTAATGATATTTTATGAATTTTAATAAATATTCATTAAAATTGTTACCCAATAGTATTTTATTGAATGAACGTACCACACCGATACGTAGTTTACACCGATTCTATATTTACAAGTGGTATCGGAATAACACACGCAAACACACCGCTGTTGCTCACTTGCTCTCTCTCACCCGCACACCGTTAAATAAAATAACACACCGTTACACTTACACTTAGTTATTAATTAGTATTGTATTCTAATAGGAGAATAAACATTCATTTTTGTTAATTCTTTCAAATAATTCGTTGCAGTAGTTTTATTTATTTAATCCTAAAAATAGACCCTGGCTAGACTGAAACGTCCGCTGGATTAAATAGAGGGGCCTAACCTAAGGTGACCATTCGTCCTGTATTTCGCAGGACAGTCCTGTTTTTTAGCAATTTGTCCTGCGGAGGTGAGCGTCCTGTAAAATGTCCTGCTTTTCAGCAATTTGTCCTGTTTGTCCCGCAAAATTTTTTTTTTCCTATTATAAAAAGGACATGAATTTCGGCTAACTTCATAGCGTTACCTTTACATGCATTTCCTGCATAAACACTGGTTACGCATGAAGTGAGCGTCAAGTCGTGAGTATTCTCGACTTGGCGCGAGGATTTAAATTTTCATTTCACTTTCTATAAACGAAACACGTGCGCTCAAGAGCGCGCCTAATTTCGTATATATAAAAACTAGAAATTAGCAGAAAACGAAACTCAGGAAACAGAAAATCATAAGAGTGAAAGAGAGAGTGAATTTATCTCCTATTTGCGTTTTCTGTGACCATAGAAACAACGGTACTGTGAGTTTCTCTTTAGGTTCTTGACCAATCAAATTTGAGATTTCATTATTTCAACAACATTGCGAGTCTTGCGAGTGGTCGGTAATCCAATGATATCCGACAAGCAGCTCTATATAATATGTAGTATTATTGGCTGAAGATTTATCATTTAGTATGTACTTTCTTTCTTTCTTTCTACTAAACCGTACGCGACAATCTTTCTTTGCAAGTGTTATGTCGTGCAACCGTACTTTTCATAACCTCGCTCTGACGCATGTCGGCATGCCTCTCTGCCAGAAAAATAAAATTATAGCATTTGAAAGCCTACGCAATTATCGATTTTCGAGCACCTTTTGGGAAAATATCTAATAAAATATTAAAATAACAAACAATGACGAAGAATTTGAGGAACAAAGGTAAGTTTAACTTGTTTTCTTTAATTCACTTATTTTATAGCACGTTAAATAAAAATGAAGATTCGGTTCCTTCTTGAAAATTTTGCACAATGTAATAATTCCTAAACGAAATGTCCGAGCTTCTGTGATTTTACAAAATTTCTGCAATATTATCACATTGAATATAGTAAATAAAAACGTTCAGTGATTTTCCAGCTTTAATTAAAGATATTTTATTTGCAAATTTTTAGTACTGTGATTTTACAAATTCATGGAAAATCCCTGAACGTTTTTATTTACTATATTCAATGTGATAATATTGCAGAAATTTTGTAAAATCACAGAAGCTTTGAAATTTCATTAAAAATTTTTTATAGTGTAAATTCTCATTGTTTCTTTTTTATTGAAAGATTCTGAATTGGATCTAACACATAGCATTTTTTTGTAGATTTGGAGTGTCGGTTGCTGATGCGATGGTTTGAAGAGCTAATATAGTTTATAAATAGATTAAACGAAGATGTTAAATAGGTTGATTTTCTTCATAAGTTTATAACATAATCCAAATACAAAAAAATGGCACAGAAACGAAACTGTAAATTTACAGATGATCTTAGCAAGACATTCCCGTTCATCAAAAAAAGCTAAAATGAGTTCACATGTTTTTTGTGAAACCTGTAACAGCGAATTTTCCATTGCCTCTGGAGGAAAAGCAGATATCAATAGGCACACTTCTACAGATAAACATAAGAATCACGTTAAGGATGCGGCAAGCAGCAACCAACTGACAGATTATTTTAGAAAAACACCATTCGGATCACAGGAAAAAGATTTAGCTGCGTGTGAGGCTGTTTACTCTTACCATACTATCAAGCACAATCACAGTTTCCGTTCAATGGATTGCACGACCCGAATTATACAACTATTATTTGCGAAAAAGTTTGCATGTAGACGTTCTAAGACTGAAGCCATTGTAAAAAAGGTTTTGGCTCCTCACGCGGCAGAAATACTGAAAAATGATCTATTGTCTACGTCTGGCATTTCTATATATTCTGATGCATCGAATCACAAAGACTTGAAACTTTTTCCTACACTTGTACAGTACTTCGACTCGAATTCGGGAATTAAAATAAGAATTTTAGATTTCGTTTCTCTTCCAGGAGAAACTTCTGACGTAATTACAGATTCTTTAATGGAAATATTGACTAAAAATGAACTTAAAGACAAGGTTGTTGCTTATTGTGCTGACAATGCCAATACAAATTTCGGTGGTATGTTGAGAAAGGGTAAAAATAACATATTTTTCAAATTGAAAGAACGGTTAGGATACGAAATTATAGGTGTTGGATGTTCAGCACATATTGTGCATAATTCTATTCAAACAGCAGCAGATTTACTGCCGATTGATATTGAGCAAATAGTAGTTAAAATTTACTCTCACTTCTACATCTTTACTGTTAGAGTAGAATCACTTAAAGAATTTTGCAATGAAGCTGAAATTGAATATAAAAAACTATTAGGCTATAGCAAAACGCGATGGTTAGCTCTGTTACCAGCTATTGAACGAATTTTGACAATTTATCCTGCATTAAAATCTTACTTCTTGTCTTTGGAAAAATGTCCAAAATTACTTGAAGATTTCTTTTCTAACGAAACATCAGAAATATGGTTGTATTTGATACATAAACAGGCTGCTTTGTTCCACGATACTGTCACTAATCTTGAGGGTGAGACAGTAACGATTATGGAAACTTGTAATTTAATTGGTAATTTAAAAAAGAAACTAGAGCAGCGGGTTGAAAGTATTTTCATTCCACTATCAATCAAAAAGCAGCTTTCTGTCTTAACTGAAAATGGCCTCATAGACGAAACGTGGTTTAAATCGCAGGTAAAAAATTTTTACGCGAATTGTCTTTCATATTTAGAAAAGTGGGATAAAGATTTGCAAATTGGTATCCGTTTAAAATGGGTTGCTCTTAATGAAATGATTTCTTGGGAAGATGTTTCTAATACTTACCAAGAATTAACATTATTCTTTCGTTTGAATGAAATTAATGAAAACTATCTCTTTGATGAGGTAACTTTCTTAAAAGAATACGTTGTAGAAGAAAAAGTAACGCAATGGATTGACAATAAAATTTCGATTGAGGAAAAGTGGGTTGAAATCTTCCGACATTTTGGCATTAAAAACGTACCGTTTACAAATTTAAAGAAAATCGTTGAATATTGTTTGTGTCTCCCAGGAACTAATGCTCCTACGTAGCGTGTTTTTTCAGGAATAAATAAAATATGGACGACGGAAAAAACTCAATTGACGGTTGACACATTGAAATCTTTACTTTTTGTAAAATATAATTTAACTAGTTCCTGCGAAGAGTTTTATAATAAGATTAAAAACAATGAGGAGATTTTGCAGAAAGTTCATTCATCAGAAAAATATTTATAATAGGTATATTTAATAACGCGAGATATGCCATTATTTTGTATTTGAGTTATGAAGAGGAAAAAAAAAAAAAAAAAAAAAAAAAAGGAAAAAAAAATTTTTTTTTTTTAAATTTCCCCCCCCCCCCCCCCGCTAAATCAGTCGGCGTCCTGTTTTTGAGCTTTCTCAATATGGTCACTTTAGCCTAACCCCAAATAAAACTCAACATTACATGGCGCCCGAACAGGGACGCCAAGAAAACC
This sequence comes from Synergus gifuensis, assembly GCA_904066015.1. Classification (NCBI taxonomy): domain Eukaryota; kingdom Metazoa; phylum Arthropoda; class Insecta; order Hymenoptera; family Cynipidae; genus Synergus; species Synergus gifuensis. The sequence goes on along the minus strand of CAJFCO010017450.1, from coordinate 82,259 downwards.
GCAAAATTACAAAATTATTACTCAATAGTATTTTATTGAATGTTCTTTTGTGAATTTTAATGAATCATAAATGGAATGGTCGCCAGTGATATTCTTTTGAATAATATTTTATGAATTTTAATAACTATTCATTAAAATTATTACCCAATAGTATTTTATTGAATGTTCATTTGTGAATTTTAATGAATCATAAATGGAATGGTCGCCAGTGATATTCTTTTAAATAATATTTTATGAATTTTAATAACTATTCATTAAAATTATTACCTAATAATATTTTATTGAATAGTTTTTCATTAACTTCAATGATTAATAATTGAAGAATGATTGGTGTATCGTAGTTAATGGAACCGTTTTTCATGAATTGTAATAGCTGTTGAATACAATAATACTTAATCATATTTCATTTAATCATATTTTAAGAATTCTAATAGTTGATCATTAAAATTATTATTTTCTATAGTCTTTGATTGAATTTTTTAAAATGATTTTTTCCCAATTTTCACCTAATATTGTCTAATATACTATTACAAATCATTCAATACCCGATATACAGCGATATCATTAAAACTTATTAAAACTCATTCATTGAAATGGATTTGTTACCATTAAAAAACATTAAACTCTAAATATTCAATATTATTAAAATTCATTAACAGTACTCGTAATATTAGTATTAAATGTTATTAAATATGATTCAATTTGGAGTGGTTTAATATTCCATTACAATTCATTCAACACATATATTATTATAACAATTTATTAAAATCTATTCATTGAAAAGAATTTTTTACCATAACGTATTATTCAGTAATAATTTCTATGCTTGAATGAATTTTAATCCTCGATCTTAACACTAAAAATTACAATTGATAACCATTGAACAGTACATAGTTAAAAAATATTTAAAATCATTAAAAATTTTTCATTGAATGGTAACATTTCAGATTAAATATCATTCAGAATAATTGTAATTCAATGGAAACTAATCATAATCTATTACTTAATAATTAATAGATTTTATTAGATTTCGGAAACAATCATATTCAATGGTCAAATGTATGATTAAGATCGAGGATTAAAAACCATTGATCTTTTTTTAATAGTTTTTAATGGAACTTTTTCAGTAGGGTTTGCCTACCTTGCTACCTGTAGACCCAAAGAGAATTGTTAACAAATATTCCTGGTAGGAAAACTGGATTGGCTCAATTTACTTTACTTTATTCACTCGATAAGTTGTCACTCAAAACTTTAAAATGTTCATCAACGAACAGCCAGCACCGAACTGAGAATCTGCTGGGCTCTCCGTCTGAGCGCGCAGTCGCCGTTACGTAAGAACGTATATCCGAGAGCTGCTGCTCCCTGCAGACTGATAGCGAAACTACCATCAACCATGATGGCTGCGTACATATGTTTTGACAGCTAGTCAACAATGCGAGTTGTGCACATGTTAAACTACGTGTATTTGCAGTTTTGGAGGATGATAATAATACATATAGGCAGCTGATGCATCCCAGACGGTAAATAGCCTTTTTAGAACACATCATTGGCTAAAGATACTTTAGATTTATGTTCTCAGGAAGCAAGATAAGCTGAAAACGGCAAAGAAATTTCTTAATCTAAAGCTTATTCTAATTTACATTATCTATCATTCCATTATTTCTCAAACATTCATGCTAACACTCATAGTCTTACAGTAAGTGGAGTTCCTATTGGCTGTTCTGTTTTGATTTCCCGAATAAAATTAATCTGGGAAAAGGATCGGTAATGTGGTAAAAATCCACCACGTTACAAATACCATTATTATTTTAATAATAGTATAATAAAAATAATAATAAAAAATAATAAAAAAATTTATAATAATAAAAAAATAATAATAATAAAATTATTAATTATTCAAATATATTGTGTAGTTGTATATAACCTGTATGTTCAAATTATAATCATGATGTTATAATTAATTATAATAAATTAGAATTATTACAATTAATCCCTAATAATATATACAAATAATAATCAACAATATACAAAATTATAATTTGTAACGGTGGTGTTATTTAGGGGTGAAGCCCCACTATTCGTCTCCGGATGCTTCATTCGAACCAGGGTTTAGGGTTATTTTAAGATGAATGATAGCACGATGATTTTAGTATATAAATTAACAAAGATCAATCTATTCTCCTATAAAAATGTACAAATCTTTATCTCTCAAATGTACAATTCTTTATCTCTATAGTCACATCAATTGTGCATGCGTCACATCAATGGCGCATGCGTATTGCGTATAATATATTTTTTAGTATTTTAAATTGCGCGCGAATAGCAACCAATCAGATGCCGAACGTAAAGCGTGCGCAGCAGTTATCAAGTGGGATTTGAAAAATACGGACTTGACATTTGAGAGAAACATGACTTGACTTTTGAGAGAACATGAGATTTGGGAAGTTTACATTTAAGAGACTCGAGTGTATTTTGTTAACGCACTTTCCGCGTGATGTGGAAAAAAGTAGTATATGCGCCTTGGGAGTTTACAGTGGGCAACTTCACGCAGTGCGTACTTTGCCCACTGCTGTAGGGAATCACTAATGACCGTTTTCAATAGAGAGTTTCCTCTCTATCATTGTGATACTTCGTGTCTACGAAATACATTAAGTTTTCCTATCTACGATATTATATACTTTGGTCCGCGGTTGGATGTTCTCTCATCCCCACTTCTTTGTATCTCTCGACGCCATATTGCTCTACACACTTGGTGACGGACCGTAGCAGCAGTAAGACGTGTTTGCGACTGCGCGTGCAATGCGCATGTCTGTTATAATAAATTATTCTGTGACTGAATTGTGGTGAAGCTTATTTCTGATCCTAACCTAGAATAGGACTTAAATATAGATATATATATATAGGGACACACGTAAACCCTTTACTGTACTCCCTTGGTGCATAATGTACTATTTTACAGCCGTGAACGGTAAAATACTCCTCTTCGACAAACGAATTATACTTTACATCCCACGAGCGAGTACGGAATGTTGTGAAAATAAACGTCCGGTTTTGCATAAAATATGTACTTAGATAATGTTAAAATGATAAGAAAAACAAATGAATTACCTTTTTTCTCTGATTTCAACCCATTGGAACATCTGTACTCTTCTTTTTAATTTTATGCTGTCAACTATAATTCCATATTCGGGTTCAGTTAAAGGCTCCAATACTTCCAAAGGTCCTGACAAATAAACCAAACGACCGTTGTATTCAGGTTGAAGTCTTGCTGGATTAGAGAGAACCACGATATTACTTAAAGCTTCGTCCAGAGAATGAGCCACTTTTACAGCATTACCCTGGGAAGATAATATGATACATTAATATTGTTGGAAATGTCCTCAATTCGTTCATTATTGGTTTCAATATTTTATTGTTTATTACCTCGTTCCAAAAAAGGAGGCACATGCCAACTGCAAATAGTATAGAACCAATAATAGCAGTAAACCATGACTCCTTTAATTGTTCAGAGACTGTCATTGAAACATGATTCAGACCCGGCGGCCTATCGACTCGATTTGTATGTCTTTGATAATTACCATCCACTTCATGAATTGTACCATTTTGCTGCAACAAACATAAAAAAATTTTAAATCATCCCATCTTGATAATTCTGAAATTACTGTCTACATTTCTTCCAACTCATAGTGTAAAAGATTCCAACTCAGGTTGGAAATAATCTTGGGGACCCAACGAATCTAAGGGTCAATGTACATTTATTTTGCATATCCAGGTGACATTTTCATCTTTAATTTTTCATTTTAATTTAAATTCTGTACATGTTTCACATCACATTTGTTTAAAGAACTAGAATTTCATTACGTTGGTTCGTCAATTTTTGCACCGTCGTGAAGTTTGCTATCCTGACTATAAAATATTCAAATTTTTTTTTAATGGAACCATTTGGTCCTCGTTTGTTGGACAAATTTTGACTTTTCTTGGTCAAAATTGAAAAAGTTGTTAATTTGTTTCTTTATACAGGGTGTCCCAGCGTAGAAATTCTGAAGGCCAAAATACACGCTCGTCGAAGT
>CAJFCO010017450.1:43294-59157 GCA_904066015.1 Synergus gifuensis | reverse complement strand
CCGAATCATTCCGGAATTTGTGTCCGAACCAAACAGTTTCATTCCGATCTAATCCGAAGGAATTTTTCAATCCGAATTAATCCGAACCCCATTCAAAACCTATCCAAAGATTTAATCCGACTGAATCCGAATCAATCCGGTCAATCCGACTTAATCCGAACTTTTAATCCGAATGAATCCGATGTAATCCGGTCTATCCGAACCAATCCGCATGAATCCGCATTTTTCGGATTCATTCGGATTGGTTCGAATACACCGGATTAAATCGGATTCATTCGGATTGAAAGTTCGGATTCGTTCGTATTGACCGGATTCATTCGGATTGAAAGTTCGGATTAATTCTGACTCATTCGGATTGACGGATTGATTCGGATTAAATGTTCGGATAGATTTTGAATGGGCTTTGGATTAATTCGGATTGAAAACTTCCTGCGGATTAGATCGGAATGAAAGTGTTTGGTTCGGACACAAATTCCGGAATGATTCAGATTCATTCGGAATGCATTTCTATCCGAAGCTTTCGCTAGGGATATAAAACATGCGGGAAATTCAAATACTTGGTAGGTAAAAACATAAGTCAGTTAATCCCCTGACAGGAATCTGCATTCCCGACCGAGGGTAATTTAGCACGGAACAGTGTAATAGATCTTGCACCATTTGAATTTGTATTAGTTGAATTTCCCATCATCACTACTAACCTTCTTGTAGTACTGACGCATGCGCAGATGGTTTCTCATGTGTATTCAAAAAGACCTCCATTTTATATTACTGTGCACATGTCTACTGAGCAGCTTGAATTTCCCCTCCCAAGTAACCTACGTCATCCCCAAAAAAATTCAAAGGTAAGGTAAGGTAGATCGGTAAGTAGGGTAAGGTAGATCCCTGACATCGACGAAGGCTGATCCCCTAAAGGGAATCTCCATTACCGACTGAGGGTAATGTTACCGACAGAGGTCGGTAATTGCACGACTGGTAAATGATAGAAATGGAAAAACCTAAAATGGATCATCTTATTATCGATAAGGTAGATCACCAGCAGAGGGTAACAGACTATTATATATAACAGTGCACTTGCACTGTGGACCTCACTAAGTAGGCTGAGCGCGAATACGTGGGAAATTCAAATACTTGGTAGGTAAAAACACTGAGTCACTTGGTCGGTAAGGTAGACCACTGTCATACCAACCGAGCTGGAATCCATGTCAAAAATCTGCATTACCGACTGAGGGTAAGGTTACCGAAACCCGGTGGTAATTTCACATGATAAATAGCTTAAATCTGCATTACCGACCGAAGGTAACGTTACCGACTGCGGTCGGTAATTGCTCTCATAATAGTGTAAGTGTTCCCGTACCGCCATAGTACAACTATTAAACGAACCTCGGATTCTAACCCAGTGACGCCGAAAACATATTGATTTAGTAGTTTAGTCCCGTGAAGACACATTTTTTTATTTTTGCAATATCATATGAACCCTCCATACAATAAAATGAATGACCTTGGGGGTTATGTTATCAAATAAATTGAATACATATCTAGACGTAAAATTTCTCGTTCTTTCAGAATCTGCAGTCCAAAATTCATTTCTGTCAGAATGAACACATTTGACCTTGAAGTGAACTTCAATTTGACCTTGTCGGATCAAACGGATGTCGGATTTGAATTCAGCAACCCCAAAAATATATAGGAATAATAATTTGAATCAATTTGATTATTTTTTCAGGATTTGACCTTGAAATGACCTTCAACCTGACCTGATTGAGACAAATGGACACCGAATTCGGATTCAGCGACCCAAAAAACATAAAGATATACTAGTCTGATTCCGGGAACAGGACCTTTTTTTGTGTGCCTGTGTAATTCATGTATAATACATCTCTATATTAAACATTTGGATCACTACCGTAAATATTCATATATAATAGCGTATTCGGTTATCTGCACTTTTCTGCTCTTGCTCCGAGTAAGAGCGTCTGCTCTGTACCGCACGAGTGTACTCCAACCTTGCTCCGCGTTAGTACGGAGCACACCTCTGACGTCATCAATCCGAAAAATTGTACAACTTTTCGATGCATGTCACGTGACCGCGTGCAAACTCCACTGCTCTGCTTTGCTATGGATTGCTCTTCAAACAAGCACTCGAGCAAGGTGTGTTTAAGCAATTTCGCGCGAGATTTAAAAATAATAATAACTCGCTGATGTGAAGTTGTACCGACTTTTATACAATGAGCAGTTTGCTTCCTGGAAGCAAATATGATTTGGTTCCTCATAGAGGAAGCATTAATTATTCAAATGTATTAATATTAGGTGACCTGATTAATAATGTCAGACTGTTTTAAACCAACGATTTTCTTATTTTTTAATGAAACTTAGTTATAATTATTATTATATTTATTATTTATAATTATTTATTATAAATGAATCATTTTGGAATAAAATATTCTTTGCGACAAAAGAAACCTTTTACATTCTTCTATTAGCTTTTAACTGAGATTATTTGATAACTTACGGTAGAAAAATTAATTTTTGAAAACTACAATTAACCGCATAACATTCTTATTTTTCAATGTAATGCATTAATTTTATAGGTCAATCGTTTCGTCTGGACACAAGGAATCTTCGTTTTCTTAACATCAGCTTTAAATTTTGATTATTTGAGTCCAAATGTAACGATTATAAAAAGACTATAAGAAATTAAAATAACAATAAATAAAAAGTAAATAAAATTAATTAATAATGAAAAGAAATTGAAATGAAATAAATTAAAATAATAGATTTTTTTCTGCAAATATTTCGAAAATAATACTTTTACTTATATTTATAAAAGTTAAATTTCCATTTTTTGCCGAAACGTATACAAATTTTTTGAAAAATTCATAAACATTTTTATTTTATACTACATTCTAGCTGTTTAATATAAATTTGTAAATATTAAAGGAAAAACATTACATTTTGCAAAAGCTGCTCTAAAATCTATGATCAAGTAATTATTTCTTAAACGAAAACAATGCTGATATTATTTTTAAAATTAAAAAATAAATAAATTTAATTTTGTAACAAATAGTAAACAGATGTATTGAGCAAAGCAATAAACCACATGATTTCATCCATGACAATTCAACTAGATGGAAGATTTCAAATCAGTTCAAATACAGAGCATGCGTAGTCCAATCTTGACAAATGCTCCGTCGAAAGAGACGGTGCAAATAATTTTGATCTTTTACGGAGTAGAGCACACCAGAGCGTATACTCGAATACGTTTTTCACTTTACACTAGAGTAGAAGTTTTATTTCGAATACGCACGATGCACTGCTTTGGAGCAGAGCAGGTATAAACGAATACAACTTTTGCTCTGCACCAGCGCAGTGTTGTCAAACCGAACGCAAAAAATGAACCGCTCCGGAGCAGAGTAGTCAAATCGAACATTCGACTCTGGTTCGGAGCACTCTCGGAGTACTCCGGTGCAGATAACCGAATACGCTATAAGATTCAGCAATGAGAATGTATAAAATAGACGTTTGTGATAAATGCATTTGTATAAATGCATAATTTCAAGAGAAATGTTTTCCGTGTACTCTTAATTATATCCATTGCAACCTCTAATGATCCCATTGTTGAAGGAACTATCAAACTCAATGCGAATTTTTTAACTTTTTCAATTTCAGATATAATATTTTTCATGCATTATCGATTGATAACATTATTAACGTGAAATATCTAAGTGTAAGTCAATTTCTCAAAATAGTGCACTATATGTGACTTTCTGGGACTAAATACACGGTATCAGCAACTATACTCATATAATTATGCTACTCGAAACGAAGCAGTTAATTGAAGACTGTTAATAATAGACTCGAGAATGCATCGAGAATTTGCCCTTTGCGTAGGTATTATTCCTTCTTCTTCTAACTCACCTTGCTGAATATTTTACAGTAATGGATCGAATAATTATGCTCTACAAATCTATCATTATGTTTCCACCTAGCAATTCCAAATTTATCCACAAGGAAATGTACTTAGATCTGTTTTCTGATGTACATTTCTCTGATAGATGTTGTGCATCTATCGGTAAATCGGAAATACAAATATTTCAGTAATAGATTCCATTTCCTTTTGATAAAGATTTAAATGGATACTCTACCACGACAATTCACCTCATTGTGGTTTTGTGGTCTTTGGGAAGAAAACAGTGTTAAATTTCCTATCGAGAGAAAACTCTATCGATTAGTAGTTTTAATTCTTATTCATACTTTCACATTGTCAGAAATTATACAATTCTTTCTGAAATGTGAGAGTCTTGAAAGTTTCGTCGAAATCTATCCTTCTCTTACATATATAGTGTTTTGTTGGAAAGTAATGAATTTCATTAGGAAAGAAAGTGACATGCGTAACATGTTAAGCAATTTTCAAGATATTTCATTTAAACCAAAGACAGTTCATGAGTCAGCTATTTTGGATAAATACCTCAACAAATCGCATAAAATCTTTACGTACATTACGTCTATTCTTTTGTTGTGTGGTGTTTCTATACTGCTAACGCCTTTATTGAAATGGGAAGAAGGTATCGAGCTTCCCTTTAATCTATATTACCCATATGAAGTGACGAAACCAACCGTATTTATCATTACTTATATTTTTCAATCTCTGCTCAATACTTTTTCGATTCTTATTAACATCACTTTGGATACGACAGTGTATGGGTTCATGCTCATGGCCATGGGACAATTTCAATTATTAGCGTACAGATTAGAAAATACCAACAAAGACGAAAAATCTATAAAAGAATATGTTAAACACCACGTGAGGATTTTGAAGCTTGTGAAGCAGATCGAATCATTCTTCATGATAGCGATTTTACCGTTCTTTGTCTGCAGCCTATTGATTCTTTGCACAATCATATTCCAAATAGCACAGGTTTTACATGATAATCAAATTTAATATATATATATATATGTATGTATCTAGGGTGGTCCAAAAAATCAAAATTTTATGTTTAAAACATTAAAGCAAATTTAAGCAAAATCGTTTAAGAACAAATACATCGCGATAAACTTAGATTGATTTTGACTAATTATATACCTATTTGTAGTTTAATGATTTTAAAGAATTTCAAGGAAATTTAACAAACTCAAAAATATTTCAAGAATTTTAAATTGGTTTTAAAAATTTTCAATTAATTTTAAGTAATTTATAGTAAGTATTTTAAAAGCAATATTTTTTTACATTCTCATCAGAGAAAAATGTAAAATTTGTGTAAAATTTGACCCCCCGCAGTTTTTGTCAAATGTCCACGTTTTGGGACCCCCTGAACCCGAAAAACATGTTTTTACGAGTGTGTGTGTGTGTAGATTTTTAGTTTGTGAGCACGACAACTTTCGAAAGAATTGACCGATTGGATTGTCCTTTGGTATACACTAGACGTTTCCAATATCAACGTTCGCAATAACAACCGCATTCCACTCGCAATATCAACCAGCGCCTACCTAAATTCTCACTTGATACCACTGCGCACGCGTTGCGCTCGGTATCTATTTTGTTGCTATTCGCGCACAATTAAAAATGCTAAAAAATATTATTTTTATTCTTTGTTATAAATAATGGCATTTCAACTTATAAAAATGTCCATTAGATCGAAATTAATTAATCTTAATAAAAATAAATATTAATTAAATACATATTCTGTAAATAAAGAATATCCTATGTTACTCACTTGAATATGCATTTAATTAATTTTCATTTTTATCAAGATTTATTAATTTCGATTTGAAAATTAGTAGAATTACCAATTAAATTAATTTAATCAAATAGTTTTCTGTGTTTTGTATATCCATTTTGTAACAGGAACCTTCTACTTTGAAAAATAATACACTTACATACATTTAACCTATGCAATACGCTTTTGACATTTCAAATTTTTCCGCAATATGACGCGATACGCACGCGCCATGGATGTGACATTTGAGAAAAGGAATTTGGTTGATATTGCGAACGCCTCTGGCTTGAATTTCGTTGATATTGAAAACGTCGAGTGTACTCTTTTAGTGTCCTAAAATGAAGGTCAAGTTCGTTGGCCAGCCATTTTGGATAAAAATTCAAAAAGTTGAAGCATTTTGAAAAATTTTGAAACCACTTTCTTTTTAATCTAAAAATTCTAATGACGTATGTTCGTAGTACTCATAAAGTCGAACAATTTTTTTTAATGACTTTTTTGGATAAAAAAAAATTGAATGACATAACATTTTGAAAATCCAAAAAAATGAAAGAAAACTTAAATTAGAAGCCAAACAACGCACGATATGAAAAAAAGTCTATAGATGAAAAATGTGTCTTTTTGAACGCCCTATAGGATCCGCATAACAACTTTTTGAATTTCCTTAAAAAATCGAAAATTCAAATTTTGAGCCAAAAAACGCAAGATGCAGAGAAAATGATAAGAAACATAATTATTCGCCTTAAAAAGATCTACAAGTTCTCCTTCTCCGAGCGCGGAGCGCGAGTGCCCTGATGAGAATGTGCTCCTTAAGGTCGATAGAACCTTAAGTAAATTAGTTGACTTGTGCATTCAAAGCTGTAATTTAATTTAATTTTAAAAAATATATAAAAATATAAATTACAAATATAAAAAAAAATAAATTAAAATATAAAAATATAAATTATATATAAAAAAACATATAATTTAACTAAATTAAAAAAAAAACATATAGGTTCGAGCATCCTGTAAAGCGTAAGCTTCACGAAGGGCACAAGCGCGCGAAGCGAGCAACACGGAGCGCGAAGCGCGACGTGTATATACATCGGAGTGTGAAGCGCGTGATGAGAATGTGCCAGCGAAGCGGGCAGATTTTTTCGTTTGACTTGATCTCTTTTTTCATTTCGGGAATTAGTTAAGGGGTCAAAGCTAATTAGAATTTTCAAAAAATCGATTTTTTTATTACATTTTTTGAAAGTGTACATATCTAGAAACATCATATTAAAATTTTGTAGAGATCGAAGCAGTGTAAAAGTACTTTTATACGACCTTTACTTTGCTACCTGCGCGAGAACGTGTACGCCGCGCCTAGCCGTAACCACTAGGCCACCGCTCCACTTGGCAGAAAATCTTATCGGCCGGTACTCACTCGGCGTGCGTGAAAATCGCAATTTTCAAAAATTAATTTCTCGAAATATTCTGAGTAATGGGTCCTCTCACTCCGGCATTATTACTCATCTATTATGAACTTTCGATTATGAAAGTTTCGTAGAAAAAGATGAGTACAGATTGACGCAATCCCCTTGTTAATTATATTGAAATAGAATCGTTAAAGTATCAGAAATACAACTAAAAGAAAACTAAGTGCAATAATTGTATATTTAGGAAGCCTAGAATGTAACTGAGTAGCGCCTTAATCTCCTCTGTTCCAGAATAGCTGCGCTTGGGGTCTGAGCCCAGCAAGAGCCGGACACTGACCTAAGACAGGGACGTCCCATCGTCTCTGCCGCATTTAATTGCTACAAGTGGTGCATTATGTACCTATGATAATTCAAATGATTGTGCGTAGTGAATCCCTCCTGCGGTATTCGCCCAAGATGGCTTTGGCCTATCCACATCCCTTTACTTGAGCTTAGTATTTGTTGTCTAGTTTTTGATCTCCATCCTGTTGCAAGAGGGTGCCAAGCCCAGAATAGGTTATAGGTCGATTGGTCTACCTGCTACTCCTCCTTTTGACAGATGATATCAGTTTTGTCAGACCCGAGTTGTGGAATTGTGGAGGTGCAGGCTCCAAAATGCATATTTTATTTTTAAAATGCGGATTTTCTTTCAAAATGCAGAGTTTTTGAAAAATGGATGTAAAATTGACATTGCTATTTAAAAACTGAAAAGTGTTCAAGCTGTATAATAGCACCGTATTATACTCATTGCAATGTATAAATAAATACAAAATACCCTTTTTTGTAACTTGTAAATCAGAGCAGTTGACGGATCCGAATTCGATGAAGTGTGCTCAAGTTTACACTCAATAAGTTTGTCAGAAGTGCATGGGAAAATGTGCAAAGGTAATGAGCATTTTCCCACACACTCCTGACACACTTCCCGAGTGTACCAGAGTGTACACTTGAGCACACTTCATCGAATTCGGATACGTCAAGTGTTCCCAATTCGTGCCCCTTACTCAACTGCGCATACGTCGAGCTCGGCATCTAATTGATTGCTATTCGCTAGAGAAATTCTGCCATTGGCTGTAAACTGGCGCGCGATACAAAATCGAATTAAATTAATTGAGATTTAAATCGCTCGCCAAATTTTGACCATTGGCAGTAAAGGAATCCACCAAAAGTTCAAAATGCGGAGTTTTGAGCCATCCGCATTGTAAAATGCAAATTGCGAATTCGAGTCTCAAAATGCGGTATAAAATGTAGAAATGCGGTGTATCTGGCAACACTGCCTTACTATGCCTTACTGTAGTAAGGCATAGTAAGTTGGAACCAAAGGTCGAAAAAGGACTACTAGGGTTAAAATATATTCAAATTCCTTAAAATTCGTTAAAATCAGTTAAAATATCTTGAAATCTTGTGAAATATATAGATATCTCTGAAAAGTTCTTATAATAACGTTCCTGAGCTCTTGAGATGTCTTGTGCAGTTTCTTTAAAAAATCCCTAAAATATGAACAAAAATCTCTTTGAATACCTTGAAATTCTTTTAAATCCGCGCGGCGATCTGTATGTACGAGTGTCATGTATAGGCAGTGCTCCGTCCAGTGCCGCTACTCCGGCGACACGGTGACCCGTTCAGCGGTGTCACTCCGACGGAGCACACTGCCGTAGCGAAAGGGTTAAAATCACTTAAAATCTCCTACAATCCTTTAAAATCATTATAAAATACTCTATAAATTCCCTTAAAATACGTTTAAAGTTACTTGAAATCTTTTCAAATCTTGACCAACTTTGAGTAAATTTCTGCTAGTAAATAACAAATTCTGCAAAAATGATATTTGAGGTACATATTAATATTAATCGATTTTATTCTAATTTTTCAAAACGTAAATATTAATTTGAATCACCCTAATGTATACGGAATTTTAATATTCATTTAAAAATGCGATGAATGATTTCAATTTTCAGGAGAACACTTTAAATGAAAATTTGTTCCAGTACTTAACTCTGGTGCAATATATTGTCTGTGTTCTCTCTCAAATCTTTTTGTATTGCTGGTATGGTTGTCGTGTTGATGAAAAGGTATACGTATTTCTTTTTAAATATTAAAATGATATATAATATTCATAAATTGTGTTTTAAAGGAATGGTTTATCAATTTTATGTAGAGTAAAGATGTTTCGTTTTCAATTTATAATAGCAACTGGGTATTTGCGAATTATGCAGACAGAAAAAGTTTATCATTGATGTTAATGATTGCTGAGGAAGGATCTCCTATTTCCTTTCGAAGCCTATGTACTTTAAATTTACAAACATTTGCATGGGTAAGAATTTTTTAAAGGTTAGTGAATTTATACAAAATTATTTAAAATCGAATAAATTAACAGGTCGTAAAAACTTCATACGCTGCAGTTAACTTATTGAAACAAGCAACAACACCGTAAAAAGCAGAAAATATGAATACAATATTTTTTATTACAATAAAACATCGGTAAATGTCGAGGTTTAAGTAAAAAGTGTTTCTACAAATTCTACAAATAAACCATAATTCTTGAAACAATCTTCTTTCTCAATTACAGAACTTTCTTTAATTTCCTACAAAAATTTTATTTTGTTCTTAATTTTCATTAGACCAAAGGAAAATATACAAATAGCTGTCAAGTTGTATCAACTTTTGTGCTCATTCAATGAGCCCTTTGCTTCCTGTAAGCAAATATGATTTGCTTCCTCATAGAGGAAGCATTAAGTATTCTTTATATCAGCAATAAATTTTGATTAGTTGAGAAGTTATATTCGAAAAATTGATTTTCGAAAATTATAATAAAGCATAACTTTCTTATTTTTCAATGAAATGCATTAATCTTGTAGGTCAATCGATTCGTCTGGACACAAGGAATCTTCATTTCCCTTATACCAGCTTAAAATTTATATTATTTGATAACTTATATTCGAAAAATTAATTTTTAAAAAATTAATTAAAAATAACTTTCTTATTTTTCAATGAAATTCTTTAAACATATAGGTCCATCGATTGGTCTGAACACAAAGAATCTTCATTTCCCTTACACCAGCTTTAAATTTTTATTATTTGAGAACTTATATTCGAATAATTAATTTTTAAAAATACTATTAACCATAACATCCTTATTTTTGAATGAAATGCAATAATCATATAGGTCAATCGATTCGTTTCGATGAAAGAAATCTTCATTTTCCTTAAATCAGCTTTAAATTTTGAATATTTGAGAAGTTATAGTGGAAAAATGAATTTTTCGAAAATTATAAAAGTACACTAAATTTGTAAAATTAAATATTTCGATAAACCCTTGTAAAAAAATTCAACTTGGTAAATAGTGGAATAAATATGCCAAATTTCATCAATTTATCTATAAGCGTTCTAAAGATATTGCAGGATCGTTAAAAGCGTGACATACATACATACACACCCACACCCCCCCCACACACACACCCGGACAATTTTTCAGGACATCCTATTAGATATATTGCATTTAAAATATGTTCAAAAAAACATTTTTTTAGCAATTGATTTTTTTTCACCACTACAAAGCTTCCTCTATGAGGAAGCAAAACGAATCATTTTTTCGTTCTTCGCTATATGCAAAGCCTCTGTAATTGTTCAATTTACCTTAAAATTTCATTGTTTTATAATAAATGGTTTACAAACTGTAAGATTTTTAAAAATCCTTAATTTTTTCTACTCCAGATGTTTAAACACTTGTTGCTTTAAAAGTTTGCGTATCATGTTGAAATAAAATAATACATTCTCTGATGAGAATGTAATACGTGTCTATTTTTACATTCTCATCAGAGAATTTATTATATTTGTGTAAAATTTCACCCCCTCCCCAATTTTTATCAAATGTCCACGTTTTGTGACCCCCTGAACCCAAAAAACACGATTTTACCAATACGTCTGTGTGTGCGTGTGTGTGTGTGTGTAGATTTTTATTTTTCGTTCACGATAACTTTCGAAGGAATTGACCGATTGGATTAACCTTTAGTATACTCTTTTAGTGTCCTAAAATAAAGGCCGAGTTCGTTGGCCAACAATTTTTGATGAAAATTCAAAAAGTTAGAGCATTTTGAAAATTAAAAAAAAAAAAAATTTAATTTAAAGCCAAATAACGCAGGATATGAAAAATAGTCAAAGCATGAAAAATATATCTTTTTGAACGCCCTACAGGACTGAAGTAAAACTTTTTTAATTTTCTTGAAAAATTCATATTTTGAGTCAAATAACGCGTGATACAGAGAAAATTATAAAAATATAATTATTGGTCTTTAAAATATCTGCAAATTCTCCATTGCCCATTTTTTAATATGATAATTAGTTTCTGATTTAAATATCAAAAATATTTTTAAAAAAAATTCTAACACAAATCGCAAGGTTTGAATGAGATATAAAAATAATATCTAACGAAAATCTGGAGCGCCTTTTTGAAAATAGGATTTTTAAGATCAATAGAAAATTAAATAAATTAATTTTCTATTAATTCTAAGATATTTTAAATTATGTCATTATTTAATTATAATTTTTAAATAGCTATGTTTAAATAAAATATAAAGTGTGAAGCGCGAGTGCTCTAATAAGAATGTGTTCCTTAAGGTCGATAAAACCTTAAGTAAATTAGTTTTCTTCTTCATTTGAAACTAAAGTAATTTAAATAAAAGTATATAGCAGCGATGAAGGTTAGTAACCGAATGCAAGCGCGCGAAGTGTGATGAGAATATGTGCTCACAATGACACCCCTAGTTGTATCCAGAGCTGGGCACAGTTAATCAGAAAGTTAACTCAGTTAATCGTTAATCCGTTAATCTATCGAAAATTTAACGGAGGTTAAAGTTAATCCGTTAATCGTTAACGTTAATTGTTTATATGAAGAAAAAATTCCCTCTCACCCATGAATCCATCCAAAAATGTATCAAGACTATATAAAATATCTTTCTTTGTTTCCTTTTGAAGGATATGGGACTACTGTAGTGTATAATTTGTGAGAATTATAAAGATTTTGCGAAATGAAAACAAATGGAAAAGGTGAAAAATAATTGAACAATTGAATTGAACTCAATATTTAATTTCTATAAAAATAGCAAGATATAATACTATTTTAGGTACTATTTACTAAAAATAGCAAAGTTCACTATTCTTGACAGTTGTTCATATGGTGAAAATTGCATTTCATGAACAGAAGCATGTCGAAATTTTCGTCTGACAGGCATGATCTCTTCGTCTTCAAGATGTCTTTTCCAATGGAGAACATCCGCTCCACTCCAGCGCTATGTGGTATTGTTGTGTTATACTTAATGAACAAGTCTACCATTCCGTTACTAAATCGAAAGAAAGCAGCAACAGCCATAAGTCACTAAAAACAAAAGCTCGGAACCCGGTCAAGACTTGGTTGAATACGAGTTTCAAAGACTCTCTGACGGATTCTGTCTTCTTGAGTGAGCAAGTTATGGCGGACTTGTTCATTAAATATAAACACAATACTATCTAGCGCTGGAGTGGAGCGGATGTTCTCCATTGGAAAAGAAATATTGAAGGCGAAGAGATCGTGCCTGTCAGACGAAAATTTCGACATGCTTCTGTTCATGAAGGGCAATTTGCACCATATGAACAATTGTCAAGAATAGTGAACTTTGCTAATTCTAGTAAATAGTACCTAAAATAATATATTGCAATTTTTATAGAAATTGAATATTAAGTTCAATTTAATTGTTCAATTAATTTTCACCTTTTCCATTTGTTTTCATTTCGCAAAATCTTTGTAATTCTCACCAATTATACACTCTAGTAGTCCCATATCCTTCAAAAGGAAACAAAGAAAGATATTTATATAGTCTATAGTCATTTTTGGATGGATTCAGGGGAGAGGGGAAATTTTTTCTTCATATGAAAAATGAACGTTAACGATTAACGGATTAAATTCAACTTCCGTTAAATTTTCGAAAGATTAAAGGATTAACGCTTAACTGAGTTAACTTTTTGACTAACGGATTAACGATTAACTGAGTTAACTTTCCGATTAACTGTGCCCAGCTCTGTGTGTATGTATATATGTGTGTATGTCACGCTTTTAACGATCCTGCAATATCTTCAGAACGCGTATAGATAAATTGATGAAATTTGACATATTTATTCCACTATTTACCAAGTTGGATTTTTTTACAAGGATTTATCAAAATATTTAATTTCACAAGTTTCGTGTACTTTCATAATTTTCGAAAAATTAATTTTTCCATTATAACTTCTCAAATATTCAAAATTTAAAGCTGATTGAAGGAAAATGAAGATTCCTTTCATCGAATCGAATCGATTGATCTATATGATTAATGCATTTCATTAAAAAATAAGGATGTTATGATTAATTGTATTTTTAAAAATTAATTTTTTGAATATAAGTTCTCAAATAATAAAAATTTAAAGCTGGTGTAAGGGAAATGAAGATTCTTTGTGTTCAGACTAACGATTGACCTATATGATTAATGCATTTCATTGAAAAATAAGAAAGTTATGCTTTGTTGTAATTTTCGAATATAGCTTCTCAAATAATCAAAATTTAATGCTGATATAAAGAATACTTAATGCTTCCTCTATGAGGAAGCAAATCATATTTGCTTAAAGGAAGCAAAGTGCTCATTGAATAAGCACAAAAGTTGATACAACTTGACAGCTAGTTATATCATTATATAATATTATTTAATAATAATATTATTATTATATTATTAATAATAATATTAATAATATTATTATATTATTATTATTAAGAACCTGATCCCCTTGACGAGCTCGTGCTAGAAGAGGAGTCAGATTGTAATTGCATGGACGAAGAAATAGAAATCTATGTTTAATTTTTCTTGTTACGAACCAATACTATATTCCCTTAAGAAAACAAGTCCGAGTAGAATTTTGTTAAAGAATTATTTAAGGCAAGTTGGAGAATAACAGAAAAGAAAAGATTGAATTCTAATAATAAGAATTGATCTTTTAAATTATTTATGCGGGAATTCGTGATCACCTGTTCTCATCCAAGGATAAAACGTGTCATCATATGGGAGAAATAAATTGAGACAACAAGTGTTAAATAACAAATAAGAATATATTCTGTTACTCTCAAAGTCAAACCCATAAATATAAACAATCGATTGTTATGACAAGGTTCAAGCTCTAGATTTAATCAACTTTCATGGTAACATAGATAGGTAAAATAGGTAAAATAGATAGGAACGATACAATTTGTTTTGCTTACCCACTCCTAATGTAGCTTATAACTACCCTGTTGTAAGTAAAAAGATAGAAACTCTATCTATTTGAATCTTTTTCAATCTTCAGAATTCAAATAGAAAGAAAAAATGAATCCAAATGTATAAATCCCTATCCATACGAATCTATTTCTATCTCTTTTCTAATCTACAATAATCTCTTTCCTTTTGAATCTCAATATTTCTATCTTTCTGTATCCTTCGTCTATCTTCGCCAATAATTTCCTATCCTCCATCTATCCACGCCAATCTTTCTTTATTCTCCGCCTATCCACACTAATCCTTTTCTATCCCTTTCGCAATCTATACCAGCACCTATCTTTTTCAATCTCTACTTTACTATCCATGTCTATCCCTGGTCTAATCATTTGAATCCTTACTTATCTCTCTTATACGCTTATCCTTTTCAATCTCTACTAATCTATCCATATCTATCCTTGTAAATCATTTCAATCTTTTTCTATCTCTCTTTAAGTATACTACCAAGTCTATCATAACTATTCATCTCTAACCTTATATGGGTGATTGTAAAATTGTGGACAAACTTGAGCGGCTAAAGTGGTACTCATATTTTATTATGAATTGAGTAATGTGATGTTACAGATTTCTGCAACTCACAAAATTTAATTTAAATTTAATTCTAATTTAAATGAAAGCTCTAGTGCTCTCGTAGAGGGTAGAATTCGGCACTCCTATATATATTATTTTTATTTTACTTGTTTTATTAGCCCTTTTATTTTCGTTTATATTTTAAAACTTGGAATTTTATTTATTTTCTTTGTAAGGTTTTTTTTATTTAGGGCTGATTTTATTTTATTTTTTTTTTTTTGTACATTTCTGAGCTTTGCGGTCTCGAGTGGGCAGTCACGGATATTCCAGCCACCTACGCTATCAGCTGATTCCTTTCCATCATTCGCTACACCGCCTTCAAAAAGTTCTTCACTACCACAACGCTTCCTTGGGTTCTTTACGTCGTTATCTCTCTCTTTACCATCCCTCTTGACGTCCAAGACATAATTGTCAATTTTAATGGACAGAAGGACTGGTGTTGGTCATCCTAATAACTAAGTACATCCTTGGCAAGGATTGGCCGAGGCAATTACTCTAAAATTGCATAGAAAGAGTAATTTCGCCTAATTATCTCTTATCTGTCTTTAAATAGACACTTGCTGGCTTTTAAGGCCATATGTTTATTTTTTATCTATGATTATCTGGAGTATGGAAGAATTCAATCCCTACTCATGGTTTGAAGCAAAGATTCCTTGGTCTCCATTTGAATTTCGTTATCTGAAGAGCATGAAGGATTCTTGCATTTCACTTCCTCTCGCACGAAGGAGTTTGGAATCTCTCTGTCTTTCAACAATAACTGATAAGGAAGAATGAAGAAGAAGAAGGAAGGACATCGGATGGACGAATCACAAGCGGACCTCGTTGGCTATCCTTCT
>CAJFCO010017449.1:52525-68520 GCA_904066015.1 Synergus gifuensis | reverse complement strand
GTGAGTTTTAAAATACCAACCATCACACGATTACACGATACATTTCTGATGGATCTGTGACTTAATAGTGACGCTAGAGTTTTTTGAAATATAAATTTTTTGCTTAAAGTAAAACAGTTTTGATATTTTCATAAAAATGGAAAAAGAAGAATTTCCGGCATTGATAAAGCATTATTTTTTGCGTGGAAAAAGTGGAAAGGAAACAAAAGAAAAGCTTGATAAATATTATGGTGAATCTGCTCCATCGTATTCAACCGTAAAATATTGGATTGCCGAGTTCAAAAGAGGCCGAATGTGCACAAAAGACGAACACGCCGGGGGAGGACCAAAAACAGCGACAACCTCAAAAAACGTGCAAAAAATCAATGACATGGTATTGGATGATCCAAAAGTAAAAGTGCGTCAGATAACTGATGCCATAGGAATATCAGCTGGGTCAGTACATTCAACTTTACATGATTGTTTGGGTATGAGAAAGCTAACCGCAAGGTGGGTGCCGCGTTTGGTGACAATCGATCAAAAACATTGACCTGTTCGCATTTCCCAGCATTGTTTGGACATCTTTAAACGAAATCCGTCTGATTTTTTGCGTCGAATAGTGACTTGTGATGAAACCTGGATTCATCACTACACACCAGAATCGAAACAATCAGCCAAAGAATGGGTAGGACCCGGCGGAAGTGCACCAAAGCGACCCAAGATTCAACAATCGGCTGGGAAGGTGTTGGCGTCAGTTTTTTGGGATTCGAGGGGCATATTGTTCATCGACTATTTACAAAAAGGAAAAACAATCAACAGTGACTATTACTGTGCATTACTGGATCGATTAAAGGTCGAAATCGCAAAAAATCGGCCCAATTTTTCCAAGAAAAAATGCATCTTTTTGCAAGACAATGCACCCGCTCACAAATCGATGAAAACCATGGCCAAATTACATGAGTTAGGCTTTGAATTGCTTCCTCATCCACCGTATTCTCCAGATTTAGCCCCCAGCGACTATTATCTGTTTCCAAACTTAAAGAGATGGCTCCAGGGACAGAGATTTGCGACGAATGAAGAAGTCGAATGGAAAACTGAGGGCTATTTTGAAAGCCTTGAGCAATCTTATTATTCAAAAGGCATCGCAATGTTGGAAAATCGTTGGACTAGGTGTATCGAGCTCAAAGGGGACTATGTTGAAGAATAAATAGTAAGTTAGACAAAAATCGTTTGTTTTCTTTGTTAGGCCGGGAGCAACTTGAACGACCTAGTGTGTGTGTGTGTGTGTGTGTGGATTTTTTAGTTTGTGAGCACGATAACTTTCGAAAGAATTGACCGATTGGATTGTCCTTTGGTATACTCTTTTAGTGTCCTAAAATGAAGGTCAAGTTCGTTGGCCAGCCATTTTGGATAAAAATTCAAAAAGTTGGAGCATTTTGAAAAATTTTGAAACCACTTTTTTTTAATCTAAAAATTCTAATGATGTATGTTCGTAGTACTCAAAAAGTCGAACAATTTTTCTTAATGACTTTTTCGGATAAAAAAAAAATTGAAAGACCGAACATTTTAAAAATCTAAAAAATGAAAGAAAACTTAAATTAGAAGCCAAACAACGCACGATATGAAAAAAATTGGATTAGTAGTTTCCCGTGTAGAAAAAGACCTATTTGACCCTACTACAAGGGGGGCTCTAGTCGGGGGCTAGTTGGGTTATTATTTTGACTAAGTAACTGGTCGGGGGTTAGTTGGGCTTTTTTTTGTCCAAATTCCAGTCGGAGGTTGGTCGGTGGTTAGTTAGGGACTGGTCGGGCCTTTTTCTTGACTAATTTTTGTGCGGGTACCGGTTGAGTTATTTTTTTGTCAAAATTGCCTGGCGGGGGCTATTCAGGCACTGGTTGAGTTTTTTTTTCTAAAAAACTGAGAATTTTAACAATAATTTTTTTATTTTTTTATAATAGCCTAATTTTACAATTTTTTCGTTTTCATAAGAAAAGAATTTTAAATCCATACTTTTAATTATATTTTTAATGCAAAATTGTCACTACTAAATAAACATAAAACTTTAATATAAACAAATTCTCTCGTAAACAATAATTTTCCAAATTTGAATTTATGCGAATACAAACATTTTTTGAAAATTAATTTTAAAAAAATTTTAATTGAAGAATTTTTGAAAACACTTATTCATAAAATGTGTAAAGCAAAAAATATATCTATCACTATATTCCTTGCAATTATCTCTGGCTTTCAATGAATAAGAGCTTCGTTGAGTTTTTGTTCAGGAACTCCAAGAGGTTAAATAGCTCAGGCAGTTAGGGCGTGCGTTTAGGATGTTAGGGTCAGGGGTTCGATCCCCAGCGAGGTGCAATTTTTCGAAGCGTGTTAGCGTGCGATTATATGTGTAAAAGACCTTGCGTGTCATTGTGTAATTTAAAACATACGTTAAGTACAGTGCTTATTATTAAAAAAATTTTTTTTTGTAAACAGTAACTACGACAACTATAATAGCCAGTACTCTATCAGTAGTTTGGCAGAAATATACTGGTCAGTACTGGGCCAATCGTGAATTTCTACCTGGGAGAAACTGGTGGAAAAACTTAAGTAACATTTAGAAAATTTAAGCTAAATAATAAAGAAAGAGTAGTGGAAAATTCAGATATATTATTATAGGACTGACGTATTATTATAGGACCCATACTAGTACCCGATTAGATCCCGACTAGGACAAGTCGGGTCATCCGACTAGCCCCCGACTAATCGAGTGTGACGTTACTGGTCGGGGGCTAGTCAGATGACCTGACTAGCCCCCGACTTTAAGTGGGGTCAACTACTCGGGAACCATACTAGTTCCCCATTTCAATTTCTACACGGGTTTCGTTTTAATCGTGAACAATATCGTTAAACAGAGCCGAGTGCGAAGTGCTAGGTTTAAATCAAATATCGAGCGCGAAGCGCGAGTGCCCTCATGAGAATGTGCTCCTTAAATGTCGATAGAACCTTAAGTAAATTAGTTAACTTTTGCTGTAATTTAATTAAAATTTAAAAAATATATAAAAATATACATTACAAATATAAAAAAATAAATTAAAATATAAAAATATAAATTATACATATATAAAAAATATATAATTTAATTAAATTTGTAAAGAATTTGTAAAGAAAAATATTGTTCGATACGAGAGGTCTAAACGGGCAATTTGGTAACTGCGAGTGTGAAGCCGCCGCGTGAACCCGAGGCGAGGCGAGGCGACTTCACACTCGCAGTTACCAAAACGCCTGTTTGCCCTCTTGTATCGAAATATACTATTTCCCCACTGTGCGTCGGTTATACAGACGTTAGTGTTGAGTATACTGTACAGTACTAAAATATTGAAGTTTTTGTTACATTTTCGAGATTCGTTTTCTCTATGCATATAATAAATGTTTTTTTTAATTTTTGTAAGACAAAAAAAATTTTTTGAGCCAAATTTACCGCCATCTAAAACCTGCCGCCCTAGGCTCCAGCCTACTCAGTCTACTAGTAAATCCGCCACTGTTGTGATCGTTACATTCTGCAATATTTTTAAAATGCTTTAATTAAATTTTCCTCAGTTGATAAAATATCTAATACAACTTTCTAATCAATTGTCCGCATATATGTTTTTATGTATGTATGTGAGTATGTTTGTATGTTCCCTTTTTTTTGTCGCAACTATGACTTGAAGACAGTTATAAATAAGTTTCTTAAATGGATGAGATTTGTAGGGCTTATTTGTACAACCAATATCTCAAAACGTTCCCAAGGATTATTGAAAATACTGAGTTTTACAATTTTTATGTACCTACATTTATTATTTTTGTAAAACTCATTTTTCGACTAATTTCTCAAATAATCAAGATTCCTTTTGTCGAGATGAATCAATTGACCTATAAGATTGCTGCATTTAATTGAATATTAAGGAAGTTAGGTGTTTTTGTAATTTAAAAAATTTTCATTTTCATCTATAAGTTTTCAAATAACCAAAATTCAAAGCTAATTTGCTTCCTTATCTCATACAGAAAACATTAGCGACTCTTTTAAATATTAAAAAATGGCTGACCAATGAACTTGACCTTCATTTTAGGACACTAAACAAATATACCAAAGGACAATCCAATCTGTCAATGTTTTCGAAAGTTATCGTACCAACAAACTAAAATCTACAGACATACACATTCGTAGAAACATGCTTTGCCGATTCTGGGGGTCACAAAACGTGCACATTTGACAAAGACTGGGGGGGTCAAATTTTACACAAATTAGAATATTTTTTTAATATTCCATAAGGTTCAACTAGTTGTGAAGTTGTATCAACTTTTGTGTTCATTCAATGAGCACTTTGCTTCCTGTAAGCAAATATGATTTACTTCCTCATAGAGGAAGCATTAAGTATTCTTTACATCAGCATTAAATTTTTATTATTTGAGAAGTTATATTCGAAAAATTCATTTTCGAAAATTACAATAAAGCACAACTTTCTTATTTTTCAATGAAATACATTAATCTTATAGGTCAATCGATTCGTCTCGACGCAAGGAACCTTTATTTTCCTTACATCAGCTTCGAATTTTGAATATTAGAGAAGTTATAGTTGAAAAACTAATTTTTCAAAATTAAATAGAACTATAACTTTGTTATTTTTCAGTGAAATGAAATAATATTAAAGACCAATCGATTCGACTGGATTCAGGGAACATTTATTTTCCTTACGTCAAGTAAAAATTTTGATTATTTAAAAAGTTTTAGTCGAAAAATTAATTTTTGAAAATACAATTAACCATAACATCCTTATTTTTTAATGAAATGCATTAATCATATAGGTCAATCGATTCGTCTCGACACAAGGAATCTTTATTTTCCTTACATCAGCTTTCAATTTTGAATATTCGAGATGTTATAGTGAATAAATGAATTTTACGAAAATTATAAAAGTACACCAAACTTGTAAAATTAAATATTTTGTTAAACCCTTATAAGAAATTCAACTAGGTATATAGTGGAATAACTATGCAAAATTTCATCAACTTATCTCTACATGTTTTCAAGAAATTGCTGGATCGTGACACACACACTTCAGGACATCATATTAGATATATTGCCCTTGAAATATGTTCAAAACAATCTTTTTTAGGAAACTGGATTTTGTCACCTCTACAAAGCTTCCTCTATGAGGAAGCAAAAAGAGTTTTAAATTCTTATAGAAGAACCTTTCAAATTCCTTGAAAATAAAATTTAATTCTTGACTTTTGAAGACAAATCTCATATCCCCGGACTCGTAAAATTCTGTACACGGACAAAATTTGTCGCTTAAAAAGTCATCGACTTTGTGTAATACTCGTGGATATGTCAGAAAGTCGATTAAATGTAATGAAACTCATTATTCAAGAACATAATAGATAATCGTCTGAAATATATACAAAAGTTGAGAAAAATTTAAAACACTGTGGGTTTTTATCAAACAGATTTTATATTCTCTAAGTCAGTTATCGAAATTTTAAGCGACAGTCGAAGAAAATGTTGAATAGTGTAAAAAGGAAAATATTATTTTCTGCGATATGATCCTGCACTTGAAGTTAATTATTTTTCACTTTAACATTACTTATATAATCTAACATGAACTTACTATTACATTTAACCCTACACTACAGACACGCAATTTTTTATAAACACTTCGCAACACCGAGAATCGAACGCTCGCCATCCTAAACCTAATTCTAATCGCACGCCTTAACCCGCATACCCAACACGCAGAAAAAAAATCTGTTGAATCTAAACAAAAATCTGTAGAATCTACAGATTTAATCTGCTGGAATAGGGACAGCATATTATTTTTGTAGATTCAACAGAAAATTTTTGTTGGATTTACAGATAAAATCTATTGTATTTACAGAAAAATCTGTTGAAACAACAGAAAAATCTGTAAAGTTTACAGATAAAATCTGTAAATTTTACATTTACGGATTTTATGTACTTTCAAACATAAAAATAAATGCCTTAATAACAATTATTAATTAGGAAAATGATTTATTCATATGGATGACGTCCGCCAAAAATGTATTCATGATTATAAACACTTTTATAATCATGAATCATTTTGGTGTGCATCTGTAATTATTTTCTTTCGTCGCCTGGTCATTCTAACCTGTCAATAACTTAGAAAATATTTCTAAGTCCTAAAAAGAATCCTGTCGCGTGGGTCTCTCTACAACATCCGCGCTCCCCGATAGTAACAAATTGTCACTCCCGTTCGCGCGAGATCTCTTCACCGTCCGCGCTTGCTATAGGGACAAAATGTTGTTCCCACTTCGGCGACTCTACGAGAGACCCCCCACTTTTACCTACGAGCCAATCCTCGACTGACGGAAGGGGAACACCCAACCAGATCGATAAAGATCAGCACCGAAGCCTGAACATCGAGCAGTCTGTCCCCGATTGGTCCCCAGCCAAGACCTCCCTGGCTTCTCCAATCAGTGGAGCGTCTCGCAACATCGCTACGACTACCCATCCGACCCACAGCAAAGCAGTAACACTGCTTAACCCCGAACTTCCTTTTGCTATTAGAATTTACCTTTTAAACTATAAACCCACCTTGTACACTTTCTTAACTTTCTTTAATGAATAAACCATTTACATTCAACCCAAACCATTTTCTCTACCTATTTATTTTGAACTTAAGGAGGAACCCTCGATACTGCCGAGATCAATAGACTGCGTAGTCGTATTACCTACATTCGTATGACTTACTGAGTTAAAATCTGGCAACATTGCGGACGCGATCAATGTAGATCTCAGTCACCCGTTGGTGTATTCAAGTTGATTCAAACGCCGCGCGAACGGTCTACTATTGAGTGAGATTGCGATAATCAATGGTCAGAAGCGCAAATGTCGTGATTAATTTTTTTTTTTCATATATATGCAGGAACCAAATGCTTAATATTCTTTTTGCAGCACAATTTTGAAATACTTGTGTTTCGTTTAAAAAATTATCAATAACATCTTAATGGTTGTTACTGAAATATCACTCAATAAAGAGCTCCAAAACGCTATCTCTCATAAGAAACAATGTTAAATATGACGAAGTGTAAAACGTTAATGACTTATGTATAAATTACCCTAGGCTTCTGAAATTTTAACTGAGTGCTTTTGGTGACCATATTTAGATATCGTGAAAGTTTGATTAATCACCCTTCCTTTAATTTTAAATTCACATATTAAAATTAAACCCACACTCGGATATCATGGATATACTTATAATTAATCGATATTTATAAATTTTAACACATATATATATATAACAAATAAAATTTTACACACTACGCTGGGGGGATTCGAACGCACGACCTATGGGACGATAGTCCACGACCTTAACCTATTATCCTAATTCATGAGATGGTGACTCCCCAAATTTTTCCACAATGCACTCAGTCATACACAAATATTAAATTCAACAGAATGAGTCTGTAAAATTTACAGATTTCCTCTGTTAAATTTACAAATTTTCATCGCTCCAAATCAACAGATTTTTTCTGTTAAAATAGCAGAAATGTACAACAGATTTGAATCTTTAATTTTAACAGATTCATTTTTCTGCGTGAAAATACCTCGTGGAGACTTTTGTGAAATATTTTGTTCACATTCTGCATTTGGAGGCAGTGCCGACTTTATTCTTTACTTCTGACACCCTGAGTCAAAAGTTTCTTTATTGTTTCAATATAATTTTCAAAATCCCTCAGTGTTATAATCTTATAATATTTTGTTACATACAAGACAAAATAGATAAAATAAATACAAACAACACAAAATCTAACCAAAATTATGACAACAGCAGCAAACCGAGCGAGACCGCATTGCGCGATACTACGAATTACTTTTCTGCGACTGTCGAGAAAATATTAGAAGACAGGATTATTAATTCTTAGAAAACATCGCTCAGTGTTTTAAATACAGTCTCCTCTCTTTATCTTGCCCTTCCCCTTAATTCTCGATCGAGCTCTTCCCCCACCACGACCACGATGGCTCGGCGTCCGAGAATGGTTTCTCTCTCCCTTTATGTTGCCGTCAATGTTTTAGGTCTTTTCACTGTTATAAGCGGTTATAAGTGAGAATTTTTTCGAATTTTTCGGAATCATTCGGACATACCGGATTAATTCGGATTGAAAGTTCGAATTAATTCTGATTAATTCGGATTGACGGATTCATGCGTCATGAAAAATAAATATTGTAATGATTCAAATCAATTTTCAAATAAAAATGTTACTTGTTTTTTTTTTACAATAAGACATATCTAATTGCTTTTCAATTTCGTTTTCAGAGTCTAATGTATATGCTGTAAGCAGATCCAGGTACACTGGAGACAAATCTGTGCGTCAGAATGCTGTTTCTGGAAATGGAATGCTTTCTATTACTGTTGATTCTGCGAGGCTGAATGGAATTCACGATAGGTTTGTTAATTAATAACTTAGCACATTAGATTTATAAAAACATAAGAATACAAATTTAATTGCCCGCAGCGTGACCACTTACTGGGAGAACCGGGAAAGTCAGGAATTAGCTTTGAATTACTAGAATTTAAAAAGTTTTCAAAGATTCAGAGAGATTAAAAATTTTTTTAACGGAATTCAAAAGTATGCGATTTTAAAAGATGTCAAAATACTTCTAAGGATTTTATAGGATTTTTAAATTTTATAGGAATTTTAAAAGATTTGAAGGATTCTTAAAGATTTTAAGGGATTTTACAATAATGAAACTACAGTCATCTCCTGTAAATTGAACTTTCCATATTTTGATACTGTTTGAGGCGTTGACTGTATTTTGATTTTTGTTTTTAAATTAATTTTTCACCAGAACTATTGTGATTAGATAGACAATCTAATGATGACAAGGTTGAAGTCACTTAGAAATCTCTTTTATTTAATCATATTTATTAACAACATTAATTAAAATTAAATTATTAAAATTAGCTCTAAGCACGCACGAGTTGACGCTTCTCTCTTTTGATTCGTACTAAATTATAAATATGACTACCTTTCTGTAGTTCGTAAATTCCGAAGAGAAAAATACGTCACACACTCACACAATTTTAATCAATTTTAATCATACCGCCCGCCTCCTTCTATGGTAAGACAATAGAATGAAAGGCGTTTAACAGAAGATACTGCACAGCATAAGTTTACTATAACTTTAACATAACTTTAAACATAACTTTTGTTTTTGGAAAACGTAAAATTCAAATTTTGCATGAATAATTATACTTTCAGTATACAACATTATTAATAAGTAATTATGCGGCAAAGCCGCCCGCCAAGACAAATTAATTCAATTGTTTTTAAGTTCTATTTCCTTATGAATAGGTAATAAACATAACTTTACAACGGGTTTTTTATAAATACCCTTAGTTGTTTTTACTGTTACCACTCGCACGAGATCATCCTGACAAGGATGGCAAGAAATAACTTTACCCAAGTTCCATTTACAGGGAGGACTATTTTCCTCGCGAACAAGAACAATATCGCCTTCACTGACGTTTAATACCTTACTTTACCACTTATATCTATTTTGTAATCCTTGAAAATATTCAAGAGACCATATTTTCCAAAAAAAGTTCATTCAATCTCTGTACTAATTTCCATTGCGACAATCGATTCTCAGTTAAATCTAGAACAGAAGGTTCAGGTATTGAAAGCCAATGAGATCCCGTGAAAAAATGACTAGGAGTTAAATAAGATAGACTATCTACATTATCAGAGATAATGAAGTGTTGCCATCTCCTCTATTGTCAGAGTATGGTTACCTACAATTCTGTGAAGGTGGTGCTTGAGACTTTTGACCCCTGCTTCCTATAGACCTCCAAAATGCGGCGCATAAGGTGGTATGAAGTGCCACTCGATATTCTCTTCAATAAAGTAATCTCTCAGGTTTTCATCATGTTGCAAATTTCAGAAAGCGTTTTTGAGTTCTTTACTTGCTCCTTGGAAATTTGTCCCATTATCACTATAAAGGTTTGAAGGTAAACCTCTTCTAGCTACAAATCTTTTAAAGGCGGCTAAGAAGACGGCAAAGCTGTAGTCACTCACCAGTTCTAAATGAATAGCTCTAGTAGCTAAACATACGAAGAGAGCTTTATAAGCTTTATGCGACTTATATCCGCGCCTCATACCTAGCCGAAATAAAATAGGTCACTCTTGTTGATTTTCTACAGCAAGCGCGGCAGGCGAAAAAATTGACTGATACGCACAAAAAACGCCAAAAATAAATCAAATTAAAAGAAAATTCTCATTATCCCTAAAAGGAAGGACATTTGGATTGTGTGAAGGACTTCGAAGCAGTGTTCTCAGATCGTGGGATTTTTCGGCCCCCACTACACGAGCTCATGCTTTCTCCCTCTAGCAACAGTCACGAACCTATTGATAGAGAAAGAAAACATGAGCTCGTGGGTCGTGTGGTGAGGGCCGTAAAATCCCACGATCTGAGAACACTGCTTCGAAGGACACGACTAAAAAGAAGGACAAATCCTTCCAATGAAGGACGTTTGGCAACCCTATTTATCACTCTTTAGCTCTTCCATTATAAACTCTTCAAATAAGTAACAATTTGAACTTCTCACAAATCACAAATTCACTTCAAAAATACTTTTTTGTATTTTGTTGTAACCGTTGTAATACACTGTTTACTATTTTGAATTTTCACGTGCGGCTGTGTACGACTCAAATGATTGTGTACAAACACGACATACACCAGAGATGTACACAACTGTGATGTATGGTGATGTAGGGATCTAACATATCGATCACGAAATCAGCGCTCTCTAAGCTATAAAACGCCTCTTCTTCCTGTATAAACGCTATCCCAGAAGTTCCTATGTCAGATTTCACCCACTGTGTCTCTTTCAAATTTTGTACTCTTCGTCCTTTTGTTTTGGAAGTGCACGCACCAGTGATCAGAGCTCTACATACTTCGGGTATATATTTCTCAACTGAATTTCAAAATATAATTGTAATTTATATTTTAACTACTCTAACTGATTGTTCTGATTGTAAATATGTAGTTGAATCATAACACTGGTCAACAAAATATAACCTATGTGGGGTTGGGATGAGATATATCATTTCCATGGTAGTTTTCTATGCCAAATCCAAATCTGACCTCCGTTTTTTTCCATCACGTAAAGTTTTTAAGATTTTTTGAGATAAAAATTTTTTCAAAAAATCACAAATCGTGTGATAAAAGGGTGAAAAAATTTTTTCATGCACGGAAAAAAAATTTCACTGCGTTGCCGAGTGAATTTAGAATTATCCTGATTTAAATAATCTGTATGTCTAAATTATATAAATACTTTGGTTAAATTATATAAACTGTTTGAGTGAAAGAGTACTTTTGGCACAATTGCTAAACCAGAGAAATGATTGTTTTCAGTAAATTGAATTGAAATATTTCTGTCCTAGCTAACCTTAATGTTTCTTTTGACAAAACACTATCGCCAAAACAGTACACTCGACGTTCTCAATATCAACGAAATTCAAGCCAGAGGCGTTCGCAATATCAAACAAATTCCTTTTCTCAAATGTCACATCCATTGCGCATGCGTATCACGTCATATTGCGGAAAAACTTGAAATGCCAAAAGCGTATTGAATAGGTTAAATGTATGTAAGTGTATCATTTTTCAAAGAAGAAGGTTCTTGTTAAAAAATGGATATACAAAACAAAGAAAACTATGTGAGTAAATGAATTTAATTTGTAATTCTACTAATTTTCAAATCGAAATTAATAAATTTTGATAAAAATGAAAATTAATTAAATGCATATTCAAGTGAGTAACATAGGATATACTATATTTACAGAATATGTATTTAATTAATATTTATTTTTATCAAGATTAATTAATTTCGATCTAATGGACATTTTTATAAGTTGAAATGCCATTATTTAGAATTTTATAACAGAGAATACAAATAATATTTTTTAGCATTTTAAATTGTGCGCGAATAGCAACTAAACAGATACCGAGCGCAACGCGTGCGCAGTGGTATCAAGTGAGAATTTAGGTAGGCGCTGGTTGATATTGCGAATAGAATGCGGTTGTTATTGCGAACGTTGATATTGGGAACGTCGAGTGTATTCACTTTAGCTGTTAGAGTGAATGTTCCACTTTTCATCGTTCGTTTTCAACGAAACGTTTAGCTGTCACAAGGATTAACTTCCATGTTACAGCTACACTTTTTTTTGCGTGTGCAAAACGAGACATGCTTTCGATGCATTTTTTAATGCAGAATCCATTGTTTTGTTTTGTTTTTTTGGATATCTCATATATTTTTTGGGATAATTAAAAAAAAACGCGAAAAAAAATGGTTTTACGAAAATATTTATATTTAAATGAATAAATTTTATTCTTTAGTCACTCAGGTGTCATTCTCTTTGTTTTTTGATGCAGAAAAAACAGCAAAAAAGTTTACAGTTCCAGCTGTAACGGTTCGAAAGATACATGGCAAAGAACTTGTCTCTTTCTATAGAGTTGCCAATTTGACGGTTTACAAGTACTCGAGGCGAATCATCGTACTTTTTGTAATATCTCATTGCATTAATGTCTTTAATATTTGCAATAACAATAATAATAATAATTCAATAATTAAAAAAATATATTTATAAGCTGCTACTACTCCCTAGAAACTTTTTCTTTTGCATGCTCGACGGTGATGAGCATTTGGTTCATCTATCATGAGCCTCCAGCAGTAGTAGTCTGCTAAAGCGTTCACACTCTACTTACATTGGTATCTCATTTCGATTTCAGCGATGTCTTGATGAAACCGTTCCCCATGTTCATCACTGACTGCCTCTAAATTTTCTGAGAAGAAGTCCAAGTGCGAATGAAGAATGTGAATCTTTAGTGACATGTTCACTTTCATTTCCTTGAAGTTCTGCAGCATAGTGTTTATTAGGTGTTTGTAGTTTCTGGATTTTGTGTTCCCAAAGCAATTGTTTATGACATCTTTTACTGAAAACCAAGTTTTTCTCTCAAGGTCAGTCAATATTGTTTCAAAATCACAATCCAACATTAGTTGTCGGATTTGGGGTCCTCGAAAAACTCCTTCCTTGATTATAGCTTCACTAAGCTTAGGGAATTTTCTTTTCAAGAAACGGTGACCTCCATTTTTATCCATTGCTTTGATAAAGTTTTTTACGATGCCAAGCTTTACATGTAATGGTGGTAGTAATATTTGTTGAGGATCAACCAATGATTTTTGAGCAACGTTCATCTTTTCTGGTTCTAACTTCTTTCGAGTTGACCAAACTTTAACATTATAATGTTGGTCTCGTGCTCTGCTGTCCCAGGTGCATAGAAAGCAACAAAATTTTGGGTAGCCAGATTGCAATTCGAGAAGAATACCTATTACTTTGAAATCCTCACAGATAGACCACTCATACGATTTGTAATTTATTTTTTCAACTAACAATTGTTATTGTTATTGCAAATATTAAAGACATTAATGCAATGAGATATTAGAAAAAGTACAATGATTCGTCTCGAATACTTGTAAACCGTCAAATTGGCAACTCTATAGAAAGAGACAAGTTTTAATGGGATTTAATGAGACTTTGAATAATTTTAAAGAATTTAAAAGGATTTTACAAATTTATTGAAATTTCCAAAATTATAGACTAGGAATTACAAATTTTTATATTTCAAAAATTAAAATCTGAATTATTTTGCATACTTTAGAAATCCCTTAATTTTGCCAATCCTACACTTTTTGGGGAAAAATTGTGAGATGTTAAATGATTATAAAGTAATTTTAAGGAATTTGACTATATATTTTGTGGAATTTTAAGTAAGTTTCAGAGATTTTACAATGTTTTATAGGATATTAAGTTATTTTAACAACTTAAGGGATTTCAAGGGATTTACGAGATTTCATTGGATTTTCATGAATTTCAAGGGATTTCATGGGATTTTAAATAATTTTATGGGATTTGATGATATTTTTGGAGATTCTAAGTAATTTTAAGCAACTTTAAGATATTTTATGAGATATTGAGTAATCTGAAGTATATTTACTTCCAGAATTTTAAGAGATGTAATGGGAATTTATGAGATTTTGAGTAATTTTAAGGAATTGCACCAGATTTTGAAGTAGCTTAAAGGGATTTTAAGATATTGTATGGCAATTTTACGAGACGAGATTAGGCGCGCGCTTGAGCGCGCGTGTTTCGACTATAGAAACTGAAATAACAATTTAAATTCGCGAGCTATATGAATTGACCAATAATTTTAGCGCACTACGCATGAAGTTAGCTGAAAGGTAACGCTGTGAAGTTGTCTGAAATGCATGTTCTTTTTACAATAGGAATTTCATGGGATTGTCAGGAATTTTAAGGGATTTAATGAAATTTCATAGGATTTTAAATAACTTTAATGAATTTGTCTAAATTTTGTGGAATTCTAAGTAATTCTAAGGGATTTTACGATTTTTTATGGGATATTAAGTTATTTTAAAGACTTTGATTGGATTCAATAGATTTTACAAAATTTCAGTGGATTTTCAGAAATTTTAAGAGATTTAATGAGACTTTATGTGACTGAGTAATTTTAATCAGTTTTAAGAAATATCAAGTGAATTATAATTTACGAAATTTAAAGGAATTTCACCAAATTTTGAAGGATAATGAAGGTATTTTAAGGAATTTTATAAAACTCATGAAGATTTCTGAAATTAGATAAAGAATTACAAGATTTTATATTTCAATAATTAAAAATTCTCAATTATTTTCTCTACTAGCAGAAGATGTGTAACAACGAGAAAATAATCACGCGCAAAGCGCGCGGATCATAATTACTATTAGGTGCACAACTTTGCTTCCGCCGATTTTTTCGAAAATTTGAGGCTTTATTCTGAAAAAGTGATTACCTGTTTATGATTCAAAGTACTGTCCGTCACTAGCGACTACTTTTTGCCATCTTTGGGGCAATTGTCGGATACCATCTCGAAAAAACTTTGCGTCTTTTGAGGCGATCCACGAATCGATCCATTCTTTAACTTCTTCATAAGAGTGGAAATGCTGCTCAGCTAAGCCATGTGCCATCGATCGTAACAAATGGTAGTCGGAAGGAGCAATGTCTGGAGAGTACTGCGGGTGGGGTAAGACTTTCCATTTTAGGGTTTCCAAGTATGTCTTGACTGGTTTTGCGACATGTGGCCGAGCATTGTCATGTTGCAGGATAACTTTATCGTGTCTCTCTTGATACTGTGGCCGTTTCTCCTTCAATGCTCGAATCAAACGCATCAATTGCGTTCAATACCGATCCCCTGTGATAGTTTCACTCGGTTTCAACAGTTCATAATACACCACACCGAGCTGGTCCCACCAAATGCAGAGCATAACCTTGGCACCGTCAATATTCGGTCTGGGCGTAGATGTGGAGGCATGTCCGGGCATTCCCCATGATTTCCTGCGTTTGAGATTATCGTAGTGGACCCATTTTTCGTCGCCGGTTACAATGCGATGTAAAAAACCCTTCCGATTCTGTCTTTGAAGCAGCTGTTCACAAGCAAAGAAACGGCTTTCAACGTCTCTTGGCTTCAATTCATAAGGAACCCAATGTCCTTGCTTCTGAATCATTCCCATGGCTTTGAGGCGTTTCGAAATTGCTTGTTGAGTGACTCCCAATGATTCTGCTAATTCTTCTCGCGTTTGGCACGAGTCTTCAGCAAGTAATGCCTCCAGTTCGGAATCTTCGAAAAATTTTTCTCTTCCACCGCCATGCCGGTCCTCGACATCAAAATCACCGCTTTTAAAGCGTTGAAACCACTCATGACACGTTCTTTCATTAAGAGCAGCGTCACCGTAAGCACTTGAGAGCATTCGACGAGCCTCAGCGGCAGTTTTCTTCAAATGAAAGCAGAAAATCAACAATTCCTGCAAATGACGAGAATTTGGCTCGAAAACTGACATCTTCGATCGAGAATACACTTCTGATGCAAACACAAATTCACTAATGTGGT
>CAJFCO010017449.1:38844-52125 GCA_904066015.1 Synergus gifuensis | reverse complement strand
AACCTTCGTCTACATGAGACGAAGGTTTATTGACTCTTTTTTGCTAAAAATATCTATTATTATGAATGTATAATTGGTTTAACTAATTTGCTCTTATGGTAAAGTGTCACATGCCCTTAAAGTCTTTTTAAATCCCTAGAACTTTGTCTTAAATCATTAGAATATTTTAGAACTTCATCTTCTTATATTGACTTCCCCGTTTTCTATACTATATGTATAACCTAGCTTTCTGATCAAAAGTTCGAACAGAATAAAAGTTCTCGCTTCACATATACTGGAAAATATGTGTTTTTCGAACATATATAAGAAAGAGATATATTGAAAAATATATTAAGAAAATACACTCGACGTTCTCAATATCAACGACATTCAAGCCAGAGGCGTTCGCAATATCAAACAAATTCCTTTTCTCAAATGAATAGGTTAAATTGAATAGGTTAAATGTATATAAGTGTATCATTTTTCAAAGAAGAAGGATCCTGTTAAAAAATGGATATACAAAACAAAGAAAACTATGTGAGTAAATGAATTTAATTTGTAATTCTACTAATTTTCAAATCGAAATTAATAAATTTTGATAAAAATGAAAATTAATTAAATGCATATTCAAGTGAGTAACATAGGATATACTTTATTTACAGAATATGTATTTAATTAATATTTATTTTTATCAAGATTAATTAATTTCGATCTAATGGACATTTTTATAAGTTGAAATGCCATTATTTATAATTTTATAACGAAGAATAAAAATAATATTTTTTAGCATTTTAAATTGTGCGCGAATAGCAACTAAACAGATACCGAGCGCAACGCGTGCGCAGTGGTATCAAGTGAGAATTTAGGCAGGCGCTGGTTGATATTGCGAATGGAATACGGTTGTTATTGCGAACGGGTTGATATTGCGAACGTTGATATTGGGAACGTCGAGTGTACTGAAGAAAATATCATATGCAACTTGCAACACAGGCAGTTTTTGTCTTTTACAAAGTATAATGTGAGGCGTTGGGTGCAAAAACAACTTAACTCGAGTTAAGGGGTTTTTGCTAAAACCTACATATTCGCAATCCTTAACCTTTAGTTATTGTATGTATACAATTTCTGGATAAAAGATCAATATTTACTATCGATTTCGTGATTTAAAGTCAGCTATGTTCGCGCGGGACACGCGGAAGAGACGCGTGTCCCGCTGATTGTCAAAACAAACTATTCGCGCTAACGGTACGACGATATCAATGTCATTTGTATTAACTTTTTATTTTATAAAACTACTGTTTAAATAAATTCGTAAGATAAATCAATCATTAGATTGAATGAAAACAGTTTCTTTTATTTTTTTTCTTGCACCCTGCTGGAATTAAAGAGATGGAAATCCTATTCCTTTCTATCTCTTTCTATCCCTAAAATAGAAAGGGATAAAGATTCTTTATCCACTTCTGCCTTTCGCCTATACCCGCCTAACTCTTACTATCTTCATATTAATCCACATCCACGCCTACCTTTTTGAATCCACACTTCTCTATTCCTTTTTATCTCTTGCTTATCTACATCCACGCCTATCTCTTTCAATCCGAACTTCTCTATTCCTTTCTATCTTTCGCCTATTCATGTCTATCTTTGTCAATATCAACTCCCTTTAATCTCATTCAATCTCCAGTTCTATATCCCTTTCTATTTCCATCTCAATCCATATCCAGGCCTATCTCTTTGAATCGCCTCTGTTCTATCCCTTTATATCTGTTGTCTATCTCCGCCTTTCTCTTTCTATCTTCATCTCAATCCACATCAACACCTATCTCTTTCAATCCCCATTTCTTCATCTCTTTCTATCTTTCATCCATTGTCTATCTTTTTCTATCTCCTTGTCAATCACCGCTCTCTTCTGTCTCTTTCAATCCACACTTCTCTATCTCTTTCTATCTCAGTATATATCTGCTTATCCCTTTCTATCTTCTTGTCAATCTCAATTCGCTTTTATCTCTTTTAATCTCCAGTTCTCTATCCCTTTTTATCTCTATTTTATTCCACTTCCATACCCATCTCTTTCAATCCGCATTTCTCTATCTTTATCTATCTCTCGCCTATTCCATTCTATTTCCCTTTAAATTAAAATTACTCTTATCTCTTTCAATCTCCACTTCTCTATTCCTTTCTCATAAATTCTGGCGGGTAGTGTATATTGCCCAATTTACTCCTAAATAAATAAATAACCTATATCTATGAGATAAAGCAGAGCGGATTATAGACGAATAGGCGAGTGATAGATTTAGAGACTGGGTTAGAAATTAGGAGATTAAAAGAAAGAAGTTATAGTGATTAGGACGACTGACAAAAAGATTGAAAAAGATTGAGTTTTGTAAACAAGGAATAGATTGGGATAGAGCTAGATTGGACGAGTGATAATGGTTTTTACAACATAATTCCTAAATCCTTCGTTAGCTCAAAGCTCAGTGGATTAAGCGCTGGACTGCGGACTCGATGCGCGCGGGTTCGCATCTCTATAAATGCAGATTTATCAGTGTTATATGCGTTAGTGGTAAGATTAGAATATTTATGTAAAAAATATTGTATTTATAAAATTAATATGCGTGTTTAAAATATTATAATTAATAAGTTAATAAGGGGGAGATAACGGTAGGGAAATAGATTTAGTGATAGAAAGAAATTAAAATTTTTTCTGCGTAGAAATAGACTGAGAGATAAAGAGATAGATATTTCACAGGGATAGACTGAGGGATAGAAAGAGATAGATATCATCGGACACAGAGATACATTAGTGGATAGAAAGAAATAGCGTTTTTGAGATGCAAATCGGCTACTTGAAAGAGATAGAAAAGTTCTATCTCTTTCTATCTGAAAATTTCTATCTCTTTCTATCTCTTAATTTACTTTCAGCAGGGCAAATACACTCATTCTCAACAAAAACCCCTTAATTATAATTTATTATTTATTGTTAATTCAATAACTTAATTAAATTCTTAAAACAATTGGAGTGCCTAGTTAGAACCTTTTAAAGTATATTTTATGGCAGTATCAAATCTTCGTGATAAATTATATACAAATATAATCTTTGATTGCATTTATCTAGTCACCACTTTTTTCGAGTTAAGGGGTTTTTGCATCCAACGCCTCATATACTATTCAATCTTTAAAATGTTTTAAAATCTTTTGAGGTCCCTTAAAATACCTGAAACTCTTTTTAAATCTCTTGAAATCTTTTGAAATCCATTGAAACTTTTTGAGAAATTTTTGAATTTGCTGAATTCTCTTGAAATTTACTTAAAATCAAATGAGATTCTGAAAATTTTAAATATAAAAATATTTTTAAATTACTTGAAAATCCTGAAACTTTTTTAATATCGCTTGAAAATCTTTCAAAGTGTTTTTAAGTATCTAAATGTCCTGTTTATGATAGGATAGGGTATATTCATACATTTTCACTGTCGTCGTTCTTTCCCATACAGAATACTTTTGCCTGAGAAGTTTTCAGATCTTCTTCAATTTCCTCAATCGTGGCTGGTAATTTTTCAAAAGCACTGTTGAAAACTTTGAAACCTTTGTCTTGAGGACTGAGTCCATTAGTGGTCGCCAAAGCATCCTTGTACAATTTATCAACTTCATTTTTAAGAGGTCGCAATTCTTCCTCCAGAGCCTTAAAAGTCCTTTCTGCATCCTCACATCTGTCGCGTAATTCTTGAGAATCGTTTTCCTTTTGTCTCAACAACTTTTTCTCAAGTTTTAACTCCAGTTTAGTCTTTCCGCTGTCTAATTCAAAAGCAAAACAGTCTTCCAGTAGATTGTTGAATTTTTTGTAGGCATCGAACTGGGTTTTAATAGCATCCTGTAAAATTTTATTTCTTTCTAAATAAATCATTCGTAATTTGAATATCTTACTAGAAAAACAGTATTTTATAAAAATGTTGCACCTGGATTTCAGCTTTAAATATCGCCTGAATTTCATCGATATCTGTTCTTTCATCCTGTAATTTTCTTATCTTTTCATCAGTCAGGCGAATTCTCGATCTTAAATTTTGAATTTTTTGAATGTTCTGCTGACACTGAGATCTAATGTTACGATATTCGGACATTTTCTCGTCAGCTTCTTTAATTTCAATTTCCCTTTCCTGTATTTGTTGTGCTATTCTTTGCTTCTCGTTTTTCATCTCGTTAATCCTGAAAATTAATTAATTATTTAATTACTAAATTAAATATATAAAAAAAGAAACTTTTTGTTTTTAAATCTAAACTAAACTTTAGTATTATATTGTTACATTGTCAAGGG
Organism: Synergus gifuensis; assembly: GCA_904066015.1. Lineage (NCBI taxonomy): Eukaryota > Metazoa > Arthropoda > Insecta > Hymenoptera > Cynipidae > Synergus > Synergus gifuensis. The sequence goes on along the minus strand of CAJFCO010017449.1, from coordinate 47,843 downwards.
ATTTGGTGAAGTTTCATGGAATTTAATAAAGTAGAAGAGAGAAGGGCTATATCGTCACCGGGACTAACCCATCACCTGCCCTCCACCCTTTATCTAGTTAACAGTGAATTTGAGAAACGTACATTTGATACTGTAAGTGCGTCAAACGGAGTTTCCTGAAATTGAATGTTATGTAGCGATATCCAGGACGAAAAATGTAGTTTTCGACTGCGAGCGAAGTAAGATTCGTGTTAACAATTTCTAATTTTGATAGTGATTATATTTCTACCTCAAAAATTGCATTTTTTAAAAAATTTCACACCTACTTTTTGTAGCAATTATCAAGAAATAATATTTCAATACAGTCACAGAAATATATTTATTCAGAGATGTTTTATTTAATTTTTACTTTGGGGTGATGAATTAGCTCCGCAATTTTTAAGTTTTCCAAATATCATTTTTTTTTCTCAATTTTTAATTAATATCATACATATTCTAAATGTAAGTGTATGAAACCTTTTGCATTATGTTATTTTTTAAATTCGCTGTCTAATGATGTACACTACTTGAGAAGAAAATCGTATTTTGTTTATTAAAAATACAATTGAAAAAATGGTGACGGAATAGCCCCGCTCGCCCCTAATTTAAAGAGATTTTAGAATATCTTATGGGATATTAAGTTTAGTTATTCTAAAGACTTTGAAGGAATTTCAAGTGAATTTACGAAATTTCAATGGATTTTCAGTAATTTTAAAAGATTAACGTACGTTTCTTTCGTCGTAAAAAATCAAATACTCAAGATCGAATTCACAGCTACACTCGCGTCTAGTAAATTGAATTCAAGCTTGGATCAAAATACTCAAAAATTGAACTCTTCATAAACCCTGTCCCTTGCGCATGGCAAGAGAATATTGCATGGACATATATTCGAAATGAGCAGAAAAGGGGGCAGCAATCGTTTTGAAAAATTTTTACATCATAATTTTATAAAACTATTAGGTGTACAACTTTGCTTCCGCCATTTTTCGATAAATGGCTGCAGCGGTAAGTGTCGGTTGAAATAGGCAGGTCAAAAATTTCATACAGTAAGCTTGGACATCTGTCAACATAACGATAGCACCACATTAGTGAATTTGTGTTTGCATCAGAAGTGTATTCTCGATCGAAGATGTCAGTTTTCGAGCCAAATTCTCGTCATTTGCAGGAATTGTTGATTTTCTGCTTTCATTTGAAGAAAACTGCCGCTGAGGCTCGTCGAATGCTCTCAAGTGCTTACGGTGACGCTGCTCTTAATGAAAGAACGTGTCATGAGTGGTTTCAACGCTTTAAAAGCGGTGATTTTGATGTCGAGGACCGGCATGGCGGTGGAAGAGAAAAATTTTTCGAAGATTCCGAACTGGAGGCATTACTTGCTGAAGACTCGTGCCAAACGCGAGAAGAATTAGCAGAATCATTGGGAGTCACTCAACAAGCAATTTCGAAACGCCTCAAAGCCATGGGAATGATTCAGAAGCAAGGAAATTGGGTTCCTTATGAATTGAAACCAAGAGACGTTGAACGCCGTTTCTTTGCTTGTGAACAGCTGCTTCAAAGACAGAATCGGAAGGGTTTTTTACATCGCATTGTAACCGGCGACGAAAAATGGGTCTACTACGATAATCCCAAACGCAGAAAATCATAGGGAATGCCCGGACATGCCTCCACATCTACACCCAGACCGAATATTCACGGTGCGAAGGTTATGCTCTGCATTTGGTGGGACCAGCTCGGTGTGGTGTATTATGAGCTGTTGAAACCGAGTGAAACTATCACAGGGGATCGGTATCGAACGCAATTGATGCGTCTGAGTCGAGCATTGAAGGAGAAACGGCTACAGTATCAAGAGAGACACGATAAAGTTATCCTGCAACATGGCAATGCTCGGCCACATGTCGCAAAACCCGTCAAGACATACTTGGAAACCCTAAAATGGGAAGTCTTACCCCACTCGCCGTACTCTCCAGACATTGCTCCTTCCGACTACCATTTGTTCCGATCGATGGCACATGGCTTAGCTGAGCAGCATTTCCACTCTTATGAAGAAGTTAAAGAATGGATCGATTCGTGGATCGCCTCAAAAGACGCAAAGTTTTTTCGAGATGGTATCCGACAATTGCCCGAAAGATGGCAAAAAATAGTGGCTAGTGACGGACAGTACTTTGAATCATAAACAGGTAATCACTTTTTCAGAATAAAGGCTCAAATTTTCGAAAAAAATCGGCGGAAGCAAAGTTGTGCACATAATAAAAGGGATGCATTTTAGGGGATATTAGAGGAGAGTACCCGAATATGAGATATTCTCGTAATATGAGATAGCGAGGTTTTAGCTAAACTAAGAGACGCACTTTGTTCGTTCTATCACTAACTTGTAGGCCTTGAAGAAAAAGTAATTTTATGGTAAATTCATTTTTTTAATTGTGCTTCAAAAGATTCTGAGCGAACTTTTTGTAAAATCGGTGCTGGTCGAGTTCTTGGAAGGTAAATCTTTAAATCCTATTTATTATGTATTAAATAAGTATTTAGCAGTAAAGTCTGCCTGGGGGGATAGGGATTGAATACCTAAGTAGGAAAATATCGATAGTGTTCAAGTTTTTCATTGTAGAGATTAGGCATAGTAAGTGTGTAGTTGCACAGTGTGGTTCTCATAATATGAGATACACCCATACAAAAGAGACCAGCGTCAGCGCTGTTAGACTTTAGAGGTTATGTACTTTAATAAAAAAGGAAAAATACTAATTTTAATTACAGGAAAGGTTTATACGCAATTCTACAAGTGTTTCTACGTGTATTTAGGTAGGTGGGGGTGACGGACTAGAGGGTATTTTTAAATTCCTACTATGGAATGGATGAAAATAGATATTTATAAGTGCTCCAAAGTTACAGAAAGGATGTTTTAATTTGATTTGTTTTTCTTTAGAATTTGAAAACATGGAAAAATATAAATGTAAATGTAAATCATATTTCGGAAACATAGAATAAAGTTTTTCATTAAAAATAATACTTTATTTTACATTTTATTAGCGATTTCCTGGGGTATCTCATATTAAGAGAATAGTTTGACGAGTTTGGAAAAAGCACTTAAAGCACATTTTATGGATTTTCAGGAAAAAAAAATTTAATAAAATTTTTCATTTCAGAATCTTATGGTAAACTTTAAACTTTAAACTTAAATTCCCTTTAAAATTACCTATATTACTTTTAAATTCAGTCCATAGAATTACGGCAATCACACCAAACAGAGTTGGTATCTCATATTAGCGTACTCTCCTCTAAATATTCTCGCGGAATTTTAAGGAATTTAAGGCCATGTAAGACTTACCCGATCCCTACTTTACCGACATATTTTTCTCTACAACTCTACGTCTACATTTATTGAGATATCAAATTGAAAATTTCTAAAATTAAAGAAAGTATCCTAAGGTACGTTTATCTGGTCTTAAATTTTTGTAAAAATAAAAAAAAAATTTGTTGAAAAAAATTTTTTTTATAAACGTCAATATTTAGGACCAGATAAACGTACTTTAATGCTTTAGCTTCAATTTTAGAAATTTTCAATTTAATATCTTAATAAATGTAGACGTAGCGTTGCAGAGAAAAAAATATCGGTAAGGTAGGGATCGGGTAAGTCTTACATAGCCTTAAAGACATTTCTAGGAATTTCAAGAAACAGCGAATTTTAAGAGATTTTAAAATTCCTCATAGATTATAAATATTGTAGTGGAATTAGAAAATTAAATTAACAAGCAATTTAACCCTTAAACGGCACATTTCCGAAAAATTACATAGAGAGTACTCTGGGTGTTTTTAACAATCACGTGTTTTGTGCAGATGCAGACTGTAATGAATATTTTGTTACGAAAAAATTATTTAATTTAGTTTAATATGTCTTCTTTAAAGTGAAATAGATTTTAAAGCCATTTGTTTATTTTAAATATGTTAAAAAAATTACAGTTTGAAAAAAACGAAAAAAATTATTTTTACTCAAAGTCACGTAATTTAAAATACTTTCACCTAAAAATTTATGAGTAAATTCTTGGAATACAACACTCTTAGAAAAAAATTACAGCAATAGTATTAGGTGGGTATTGAACACCCACCGATTTTTCTGCGTCTACTTTGAGCGATTGGTGCACGTACCCATCCCTGCTGGAAGTAAAGAGATAGAAATCCTATTCTTTTCTATCTGCTTCTATCTCTAAAATGAAAAGGGATAACGATTCTTTTCTAACCCTTTCTATCTCTTGTCTATCTTTGCCTATCTCTTTCTATTTCCATCTCAATCCACATCATAATTTCAATCTCCACTTTTATATCTCTTACCATCTTTTATCAATCCCCGTCTATCTTTTTCTATCTCCACCTTAATCCACATCAACATCTATCTCTTTCAATCGCCACATCTATATTCTTTCCTATTTTTCGCCTATTCTAGTCTATCCCTTTCTGTCTCTTTGTCAATTTCAATTCGCTCTTATCTCTTTCAATCCCCACTTTATTCCTGTCTATCTCTCTCCTATTATCGCCTATATACTCGACTCTCCTAATATTAACGAAATCCAAAACAGGGGCCTTCCTAATATTAATGAAATTCCCTTCTCTCAAATGTCACGAAACGCATGCGCAGTGGTTATCAAGTTAGTGCGATTTGAGAAAGTTGATGATTTCAGGCTGGTTAATGTTGAGAGAGGAATGCGGTTAATATTGGGGAGGATAATATTGGCAGAGTCGAGTGTACCTTTGTATCTTCGTGTCAATCAAAATTCGCTCCAATCCTTGAAAATTGAACTCAAAGTCAAAATTGATGGTACAGTTAAATGGTCCTCTCGGTCCTGTTCAACTTTTGTCTAAACCATTTTTTCGTAGATAAAGTATTTTAGAAGATACTTATAGATTAAAATGGAACACCCTGTATTTTAGAACAAACTTTAAACGCGTTTTTCTTAAAAAACGTTTTTCAACCTGGTCGCCATGATTCAGAAAAAACTATTGGATCGATCGGGCTGAAATTTGGATATGTTATTCTACACATATGTCTTCATCCCATGAACTAGAATCATAATTATTAATTAATATTTAACCCTTTTTTTAAAACAATTTACGGTAAAAAAAAGGTGAAAAATTTCCTAGTCGGCCATTTTGAATTTATTTATTTTTTTCAGATTTCAACCATCCTAGTTCATGCGATAGCGACAAATCTATTCTTTATAAATCTCATTGATTTTTGTGATTCAGAGCCTCCAAACTTCAGATATCATGGCGACCAGTTTTTAAAATGGGTAACTTCAGGCAGCTATACCAGCCAGATTTATCATTAAAAATAATTTTTAAAAAATTTTGAAATAGTGTGTTATATCTATATTCATGTATGAAAAGTTATAATCTGTAATATAAATTTTAATTTGAAAAAAAAAAAAATTCTTAAAAAAAAGAGGTGAAAACTTTGGTACTAACTCCTTAACTCTTTTCTATTCAAATTTATCCTTGTTTATCTTATTTCGGTTCAATTATTTCGTTTTAAAAAAGTAGTTATTTAAAATTAATTGAGAGCATATACATATATTGGAGGCATGATCTTAGCAGCCATATATAGTCTCCCAATTTATTCTTAAATGAATAAATAAAATACATCTATAAGATAGAGAAGAGCGGACATGAGCGGATCCAGGGGGGGGGGGCACGGCTACTTGGCCCCCCCAAAAGCCCAGATTTGTAAATAAAAAAACTTGATTCCTGTTTAAACATTTGTGAATGTTTAAATAATTTATAAATAAAGTATTTAAATAATTTATAATAAAATAAAATAATTTTTTTATTATTTTTTTTTAACCTCCTCCCTTGAGAGTGGAGGGGGAAGGTTAATTATTTCGTGCCCCGCCCCCAAAGCCGTTGTCTGGATCCGCCCCTGAGAGCGTATTAAAAGATAAAGGAGTGGAACCATATTGACGCAAGGCAATATTGAGTGGATAGAAGTAGCTGAAATTGAAATAGATAGGATAGACAAAAGATAAAAAAAGACAGAGAAGTGGAGATTGAAAGACATAGGCGTTGATGTGTATTAAGATGGAAATAGAAAGAGATAGGCGTTGATGTGTATTGAGATGGAGATATAAAGAGATAGGCGTTTTTGTGTATTGAGATGGAGATATAAAGAGATAGGCGTTGATGTATATTGAGATGGAAAGAATGAAAGAGATAGGCGGAGATAGACAAAAGATAGAAAGGGATAGAAAAGAGGTGATTCAAAAAGATAAGCATGGATGAGTGATACTGGTTTTCACCACATAATTCCTAAATCCGTCACTAGCTCAGTGGACTAAGTGTTGGACAGCAAACTCGATGCGCGCGGGTTCGCGTCCCTATAGATGCGAATTTTTAAGCGTTATATACATTAAAGGTATAATTAGAATAATATGTATGTACAAAATATTATAGTTATAAAATTATTATGCAAGTTTAAAATATGAATTTTGCGAATAAATAGACTAAAAGATAGACATTACTAGAAATAAAGATAGACTGAGGGATAGGAAGTGATAGATATTACTAGAAAGGGATGGGGTGAGGGATAGGAAGAGGTAGGTATTACCAGAACCAGGAATAGACTGAGAAATAGGAGAAGAAATAATGCAGCACAGTTTAAAATTTTTAGGAAATTTAAAGTTGTCGTAGCTAACTTCCCTGATACATCATTTTAATGCATTGTAAATGTTGCCGTGGAATTTTAAGTTTGAAGAGGTTTCTAAGAATTTGAAGAGATTCTAAAGTTTTCCATGGAACTTGACAGATTTGAAATGATTTAGAGGAATTTAAAAAGAATTAGTGAAATTTGAAGGGATTGCATGGAATGGAATTTTAAGACGTTTGTAGGAATTTCAAGAAAGGGTGTAATGGAATAACGGTACATGCGAATTTGGTGAAGCGGTCAGAATGGAGAGGCGTGGCCGTTTTCGAATTCGGTACAAAATTCAGCCCGGCGGCGCTCTCTACTCCTTCTTTCTTTCCCTTGGTACCACTGTACGAGGAGGGGAGAATGAGCGCGCGTAAGTGAGAGAGAGGAAGATGCCCGAAGGCGACCCCCCACACACACACACAAAAGAAACATCGAGAAAGCATTAGTTGAGAAAATCAACATACAACAAAAGGAAAACGTACAAATTTTAATTAATAACATGTCTAGCACCAGTGTATTATTAGGAGCTTGTAATTTGACTAATTACTAATTACTAAATTCGTAGACTAATTTTTGGTCACAGGCTACTATCTGTCATATAAATTTGTTTCGCTAGGCAGCGTAGACCCCTAGGCAGCGGCATTGGCAGTTGACCCAGGGGACAACACTGCTGGGCGAATGAAATTTATAGGACGTTATTGGATCCGGACCCCCAACTTTTCAATGATTTCAAGAGATTTCTATAAATTTTAGAATTTTTGAAATGAATTTTAAAGAATTTTAAAAGGTTTTTACATTTTTTTTAAATTTCGTAGAAATATCAGGTCGAGATTTCAAAAAATTTCATGGAGTTTCAGAAGATTTAAGTTAATATTATGCGAAATTTTTGAAAAATTTCAATAGAATTCGAGGAGACCGGGCTAGCGGAGTATTATACCCGTCACCCCCTCCGACTGGTTAACAATGAATTTGTGAAACATGCATTTGATACTGTGAATACGTCTTTATACCATATGTGCAGGTGTTATCGACGGATTGTCGTGAAATTGAAAATTATGTCTAGATCTGTCTATCCCTTTCTATCTCTTTGTCAATTTCAATTCACTCCTATCTCTTTCAGTCCCTACTTATTTATTCCTTACTATCTCTCTTCTATTCTCGTCTATACCTTTCTCTCTTCTTGAAAATCGAAGAGAGGGAGGGTGGAAAGAGAGAGAAGGGGGAGGGAGACCCTTAAAGTTCTTTAAAAAACCTAGTGTTCACACCTGGTCTCGAAAATTATAGTATACACACGCACAGGGTGAAATGAAAATTAAATTTTAACTTACTATGTTCTCGTCGTGTGTGAGAGAAACCTCGCCTGCGCATCTCATTTCAGAGAAATACCGACTGAAGTTCTCGTTGATCCTATCCACGAGTTGTTCTAAAAGAGGCATCCATTTATTGCGAAGATTTTCTGTCTCTGTTGAAATAGTCTCCAACTCTCTAGTCTTCGTTCCCAAGATTTGTCTCAGGTCCTTAACATCCTTCTGGACCCTCTCGTACTCTTGAAGAATCTATTGGAACGAAATTTCATAATAAACAGAACTTGAAATCCTTTTCGATCTACATTTTAAACTTATTTTTTTCTCTTCATAAACAAATTTTTAAAAGTAAAATCCCTTTCGCGCGCCTTTTTCAATTTCTGATTGTGATAATTTTTTACAATTTTATTTTCAAAAGTTCTAATATTCAATAATTTCACTTAGACGCAAAAATAATCCAATTATAAAAACTGCTTCTATAAACTTTTAGTCTTGAAATGAGTAAATTATTTTCAGGACATTGCAGAAGATTTAAAAGGATTTAGGAGATTTCAAGAGATTTTGAAATATCTTATATAATTCAATAGATTTTAGATCTAAAAAAGTTTAATAGATTTTAATGAATTTTCTAAACATTTCAAGGAATATTAAAATGTTTGAAATAATATGCGTGAATATAAACATTTTTTAGAGGATTTTAATCAATTTTACCTTTCAAGGGAGTATAGAAGATTTCAAAGACTTTTCAGAGAATTCAAAACATTAAAAAAAAAAAAAACAAGATCAAAAATATTTTCAGTTATTTCTAAAGATTTGAAAGAATTCAAGAGATTTTAAAAGACCTTAAAGGACTGAAATTCATTCAAATCAAATGAAATCTCATAAAGTCCTTTTAAAAATGTTAATATATTTTAAAAACTGTATTAAATCACTTAAGGACATGTAATACTTTTACATAAGAGCAAATTAGGTAAACCAATTATATATTCATAATAATAGATATTTTT